>JANHFT010004117.1:30165-59230 GCA_032467955.1 Pseudoxenodon macrops
CCTCCCCAACCCTCTGCACTGCCATGTTTGTTTTTTTTTTTTGCAAAAATGGGCCTGTTTTTGCAAAAAACAGGGGTCACAGAGGGTTTTGGAGGCCTGCAGACTGCTCCTGGGGCCAGGGAGGACAAAAACTTTTTTTTCCTTATTCACCTCTTTGAAAGCTTGGTGCGTCTTATAGTCCAAAAAAATACGGTACTTATTTAGCTCAGTAAATATAGATAGTCCTTGTTCAGCAATCACAGTTGAGACCAGCAACTCGGTCATTAAATAAATGGTCAATAAGTGAGTTGGCTGCTTATGACCTTACGTTGGCTTTCCTTTGCTTTACAAACCTGTGAAGATCATAAATTTGAGGACTGGTCCCAAAGTTACTTTTCCATCACTGTCATAACTTTGAATAGTTGCTAAATGAAGACTACCTCTGATGTCAAAATATGCAACACCTGTAAATTTCATAAAAGATGTAAAAGTACAGGCATTAGCAAAACTGAAGGGTTAGATTCTTTGTTGAATAGTATTGCTGAAATTGTGTGACTTCTTAAGATATAACAGAACAGGTGGGGAATTGATAAGTGTTTCTTTTGAGAGATTGTTTCATTCCGGATTAGTTTATTTAATGTAATTTAAATCGTTTTGAAAAATGGAATCACCAAGAGAGATTAAAACCCTGCTGTTACACTTTAATTTACATCGCTTCCTTAACTAGTTGTTTTTTGTATATTTTTTTAAAGTTGTGTTTCAAAACTGATCACAAAAACAAATGGGCAACTGTTTTACTATGTCTAAATAATATACTTTATGTAATGTTTTAAAGTATCTTGATGTGTATTGATTTACAAAAGTAGTACAGCTAGGAATTATTTATTATGAATAGCCATTTGGTCACCTGTTTGTTCTGCTTTGCTTGGTCCAGCTTGACCACCACAGACGCATAAAAGTAGCAAACTGACTTTGGTCTAAGAAACTAATGCTCAGTCTAGATACTTTCAAGACGTAATGAGGTTACACAAAACCACATTCGTGGAATAAAAAATTGGGGGGAAATGTCATGGGGACACTGTGGGGACAAATTTGCCTGAATTGTTAAAACTACTGTGGTTGGTTAACATAAAACAGGTGGGCAGCTTCCTTATTCCTCTCTTGCTTAGGTCTTTAACCATGATTAGCTTCTTTATACTGTAGGCAGGCAACCAACTCTAGCAATTAATTTCTTTCCCATAATTCTGTCCAACGTTTGGGCAGTCCAAGGAGTTGGCTATCCAACTCAAGCCATCCCAGAGGTGTTTCAGCTCCCGGCACATGAGGTTTGTGTAGCCATTATTTCATTGCAGTTAGGTAAGAAATTCCATGAAGATCATCTATTAATGCCACACCTAGTCATACCTCACCCAGTTCATTAAAAAAAGACATGCATACACCTAAGTATGCCAAGTTCTTGAGGTGTGGAATAAAACAATATGTCTTAACTCATTCCACGCTGGCATTCTTGAAGTTTGGGGCAGAAAGATTTAAGATCATTCAACTTAGTGGTTTAACTAGAGTAATAAAAAGGAACATCCTGTAGTAAAAGCACTAGATGGACCAAAACTTACCATTGTTGAAAGAGAAAATGATGCTTTCTAGTTTGCAAACTTCCCCATTACAATATCTTCTTGCTATGGAGCTGCTTATCACAAATAACCTTAGAGACTGTTCTTTGCACTTTCATGTTGTCTTCAATTTCTACTGCTGTTAACACTCATTGTACGCTTTTAATTGCAACTGAGTTGGAGCTGCTATATGTTAAACTATGTTTGTAGCAGACAGTTATATAGCCAGTTATACTTACTAGCCTGGCCAACACTTGAGAACTGGCCACATTTATCTGATGATCCACCAAAGTTTCTGCCCTAATACACAACTAATCTTGATAGCTATTGAGAAGGTCCCTTGGTTGAAATATACAGAGATCTATCTGCTTTAAGATGAATCATATGAAGCTTTGGGGTGCCAGTTCCCTATTTGGATTGCCTTTGTACCTACACCAGTACACATGCATTTTAAGACACACTTACCTTCTGCCCAATTGTACAAGTATACTTGTGTACCGTACTAATCAAGAAATTTCTAGCTTGAAAAATGCCAGAGGGAGGAAAGTGCCACTCATTAGGAGTCATCTCAGTTGTAGAGACAGATATCATCCCTCAACTTGTGAGCAGAGTGTTAAATTACAATGAAGTACAATTATCAGTAAGAACTTTCCAACAGGAAAAACTGTTCAACAAGAGACTTCTTCAAGAAGTACATCTGGCCAGACAGCTTCACATGAATAGTCTAGTCTGGCTATTGGGATAACAGTTGTACAAGTAGCCTGGTTTAATTTAAAAGTCCACTTTCCATGCCTCCATACGCATCCTGACCCATGAGATTTTGGAAATTATGGTCAATATATAACTACTTACAACGTGAGAGAAAAATTAGTAAAGTAGAAGACAGGGAAACTGGAATACCATCCCAGGAAGAAGGACAACAGCAAGGGAATGAAGAAAGGGAAGGGAGAGGAGAGGGGGATGTTAGATGGAAGGAAGGAGGAAGTAGAGGAGGAGTGGTGGAAGGAAAGGGAGGAGGAGAGAGGAGAAGTAGAGAAGGTAGAGTAGAAGGGCTGCAGCATATGGAAGGTGAGGCTGGTATGAAAGGAACCCTGGAATGTAAAGGATAAAAGGAAACGAGAAAGGTGAAAGGAGAAAAATATTATTGTAAAAGGATTGTATTATGATATGTAAAAACTTATATGTAAAGATGGAATGTGGAATTATATGTATGGATAATAATAATTTAAAAAAAGAACCTCCAGTGTTGGAGCACCCACAACTTCTGTAGGCATGTTGTTCCACTGATTAATTGTTCTGTCAGGAAATTTCTCCTTAGTTCTAGAATGTTTCCCTCCTTGATTAATTTCCATTTGTTACTTCAGGTGTTTTGGACAATAGGTTGACTCCCTCTTCTTTGTGGCAACCCCTTAGATCAGGGGTCAGGAGCCTTAAATCCTCAAAGAGCCACAAAGGTCCTAACTGGAAGCCCCCCGTTTAATTCTGGAGCCGACTGGAAGTCCTGTTCCCCCATCATAGAGTCTCCTCCTAGTGCAGTGTCCTTTTTCCTCTACCTGTTCTAACCGAAAGCCCTATCAATTATGGAGCCAACCGGAAAACCCGCCTCTTGCCATAGAGTCTCCTCCTGACACGCCATGCTTTCCCCCGCCCTAACCGGATGTTCCTCTCAAAATTGTGATGCTGACCAGTGACAGGGAGCCGCAGCAGAGGGGTGAAAGAGCCACGTGCGGCTCCAGAGTCGCAGGTTGCTGACCCCTGCCTTAGATATTGGAACACTATCATGTCACCCCTAGTCCTTATTTTAATTACTTTAACTTTCATAGAGAAGAACCAAGATATTAATGAAAGAAATAAATGTGTCACAAGCTTTTCTCCAACTGCATCAAACCTATTACATGTGTTTAAAATCTTTTCTAATCTTGAATAAATCTAATGCAAGCTATTTTGTTATTACTGATTTGCAATGTAAAGCTATTACATCTAGGCTGCAAGGGGTGGCATTTGGGGGTTCGCGGAACCCTGACGATCCTTCACTAGAGGATCACCCGAACCCTGCCAAACTCCCAGGAGCCCACTCCTGGATACAGAAACCTTTATCTCAGGGGGGAAATCCTCCCGGTTCAGACCAGTTCAGTAGAACCGTTACCGGACATGTCGCCTGGTTCGCCATACCAGTAACAATGGCTGGCTGGCCATGCCCCCAAACCGGTCCCCCATCGCCTCTTACTCGCCCTGCAGCTTGCCTGCCTGAAGCACTGGGCCCCTGATCTGCCTGCCAGGTAAGCCTGCGAAGTCGCATCCTACCTAGCTGCCCCTGCCCCCCCCATCCCATCCTGCCTTCCCTACTGCTTGCCTGCCTTCCCGGTGTCCCCATGGCCAGCTTGCAAAGGCTGCTTCAGGCAGGCAAGTTGCAGAGCAGAGACTGGGCAGGGCAGGTGAGCGAGTGGCAATCAGGGAATTTATTTTCACTCCAAGCAGTCTGGACTGCAAAACACATGGCTGGGGTGCAGGTCCTCCTTAAAAGCTCCAAACTGTTGCTGCAAGCCTTCCCTGCTAGAGTAGTGAAAGTCTGCCTGGAATCAGAGTTTGGAGCTTGTTAAGAAGGACCCCTCCTCCACTCCAGCCATGTATTTTCCAATCCGGGCTGCTTGGAGTGAAAAACATGCAATATGCTGCTTGGGATCCAAAAGGCACCACCTGCACCTACAGCCACTGCCTAGCTAACCACCCACCTTCCCCCCCAGCTTACTTACCTTGTTATTGGGCCAAATCCTGAACCACTGGTCAAAATGTGTGACTTGCTACTACTTTTTTAAAGCAAAACAAAAACCAGTTATTTACTCAATTGAACTAACAAGGCAGGCAAAACCAGTTGCTCACCAAGGAGATGGATTGCATTGGGTTAAACCCTCTATGCATGCACAAAAGGCTTTGTGCATACGCAGAGGGTTGTTTTTAGGCCGATTTGGGGCAAATTCTCGCTACCAATTCTAGCGAACCGGACCGAACGGCAGCAACCCACCACTGAAGCAAACGTGCTGCAGATATCTACATCAATTTTACCTATTACTTTTTTCTGACCAGAAAGGAGATAGTTACTTAGGACTGGAAGAAAAACTAGAATATATCCATAAGGTATCTTCCGCTTTATGGAAAAACAAAGCCTTTTCTGATTTTGTAGTCATTTCTGAAAACACTTAGAGTTTCAGTTATACTGAATTATAGTTACCAAACAGTTTTGTCCCCGTCCCCTCCCCCCCACAGCATCTAATTCTTCTCCACAAATAGCATGAGATGGTTTGGTAATTATAAAAAACATCATTTGATTGTCTCAAGTTCTAATCCATTGTTTTTCAAAGACTTATTGTTGAGAGCTACTGGCTTGAAAACAACATTGGAAGAACTAGTTAGCCGTGTTACATTCTTCTTAGATTATAAGTGTGTGCTTGGCGGCATACCAGATGTTCTGAGAGTTGTATTTTACCTGCACTTGCCAATGAAATAAGAGACAGTAAGCATGGATCTTTGTCAACTTGAATAACAAATGTGATGTTTTTTAATGAAACATTAAAAACATTAACAGTGCTGGCACTTTGGCTGAGTTTTAATTACTTTTTCTGGAGAAGATTGCTGCACATAAACGTATTTCTCATTCCTGTTAGAAATTAGAACCTCTTAATATAAATTAATATACAGAAATTCATGGAAAGAATTTTTTTCTGTGTGCGTGCATCCCTAACTGGGTTTTAAAAGTTCTTTTTAATGGGGTGCAAGGTAGCTGTTAGGGGAAAAGTGATTCTAACTCTTCTATAAATTTAGTTTAAGATTAAAACCAAAGTTTTCAGGATCCATGCCAGCTTTGAATGCTAGAAAGAGATTTCCAAAATATAAATGGAAGCACAGAAAATCTAAATATAATCACTAGAATTTCTGAGTACAAGTGGTCTACACATACATGAAAAGAAGGCAGCCAAAGAAAGTGGTTGAGGAGCATATTAGTAAATGAAGTGCAGCTGTAAATATTGATTAAATGAAACTGCCTGGGCTATTTCAACATTTTTGGTGACTCAATTTAACCTATAGCAGATTTCACATAGCTAGGGCATAATTTCTGTTAATTTGACACACCTAAGCCAATCTCTCACTCCTACCTGGAACACAGCCAATACCAATTTTATTTTTATTAATTTCCAAAAGTGCATACAGAATTCTAACTCCTAATTGAAGCTTTCCACAATTGTATGTATCCATGTATTTAATATATCTCAATATACTTTTCTATGTGGATACAGTTCATATTTATTGTTATAAATATATGTGTGTGTATGTACACAAATTAAAACAATGCAAAAACAGTAAATGTTTTATTTTAATTTGAGGTAAGGGGAATAAAAAGAAGGCTAAAAGTTGTCACAGGAGACACCCATAAGTTCTTTCCAGACGGCAAACACTAGCGCACAGAATAGCCATGTGGGAATAACTACTGCACAAGTTGGCAGGAGAATTTATTTTGTTGGGGAATTACCCGCAAAATCTGTAACTAAGTATGCAATCTGTGTAGATGCCTTGTGGGATGCAGTGATCATCTTAATATGACTTAAAGTACTTTACTGATGCCTTGTTCGCTGAACATTGAAGTATTTTAGAACCCTGAGCTAAAACAATTACAATGAAAGAACATCACTGCTGACTTTGCAGTGATAAGTGGATCACAATAAACTCGACTGCTTCAGAAACATTGCAGAGTTACAACAACTTCAGAGCTGCCACTCACAATGTGGAAGATAGTTAAAAGGTTGCTTTGAAGACCTGTGGAAACTGTACCCTGCAGTTCTCTCTGTCATTATGTGCTCTCAGATCTCTTCAGTCAGAAGAAACAAACTCTCTAGTATATGGCCCCCACAATTAAGAAGTTGACATTAAATTGTACTATTGCAATATTCTTAATTAACATAACTTTAATATACACTGCACATTCACTCACTCTTTCTACATAAGTATACTATTTTCCTTTTCTTTTACAAGCATAGTGGGAAAGACAGTAGTATAATTGCAGAAGATAAATTATACACTTGTGTGAGATTCATAATTCAAAGAACATGAGATCTCATCTCTCAAAAAAAAATTGTGAAAAAAAGTCAGATTTGCGTAGATATGAGACATATGTTGTGTAAAACCTGTAACAGAGTTTTTTGTTATCCAGAATTTTGGCTTTGTTTTCTCCACAAGAGAAAAAGCTACCCGGTAAGCCAATGTGTTGAAGTCATTGCCAAAATCTTGTAGGTTGGTAAAATATTGTCTAATCCTAGAATACAAACCCTGAGATAACCACCACTTTTATTCTGATAAAATCTAAGATGAAGATTTAGTTGTTTAGAAAGAGACACTTTGAAGATTAGACTGACATTTCATACTATTATGGTACATAATGCTTGGATTTGTATCTTTGCCAAACCATGATGTGTTCAGTTGTGACTTATTACATAAACCACAATTATTATAAAAAATCATCAACCACGGTTTGGAAATCGCAATTCATACAGTATACTTAGTGACAAAAATTACATTGCATTTTTCAGTGACTAACAAATGTACAAATTTGATTTTTTACTTTGTAGAAATAGACGTGTGCTTATAGCACGGGTGTCAAACTCGTGATGTCACGCTGCTGTCATGATGTTTTCCTGCTTTGAGGAATTGGCATGGGTGTGGACTGTACGTTTCGCATCCAGCCCATGGGCTGCCAGTTTGACACCCCTGCTTTATATTATTGTCACTGCTTCAGAAACAGCCAGAACATTCATTTATTCTGTCTCATTTTCCAGCTCACAACAGTTCACAGTATAGATCTAAAACAATAACAATACAAATTTGATAATCATAATAATACATTTTGCTATATCAGATCCATTATAATCTTCATAAATTACTATGATCCTTAGCTGGTGAATATTCATAGCTCCAAACTTAAAATAGCCGAGCAGTAAATATTAAGTAATATATTAAGTAATATATTGAGTGGTTGTGGAAGAGAGCTTGGATATAAAAATGTTTTTTAGTTTCTTAAAAAAAGCAAACTCAGAATGGAATAGCTTGAATTTCTAGGGAGAGGGAAATCCATAAATGCAGTGATGCTACTAAGAAAGTTGACCCTTCTAGTCATTTTCAGGTGAGCCTCTTTATGGCTTGGCAGGATTCAAAGCTTTAAAGGATTTATGTATCAGGCTCCTTGAATTTGAACAAGAACAAAATGGGAAGCTATTATAGTGTTGACAGAATAGATGTTATATGCTGTCATTGGGAAGCATTCAACAAAAGTCTGCATGACACATTCTGGACCCAATGCAACTTCTAAGTTTCTTTCAAGGATAACCTACTTTACAGTAATTTAATCAGTAGATGGCCGTTTGTATGCACAATAATAGCCTAATTTGACCTAACCAAAAAAGGTGTAGTTGTAAGTCATAAAGAGATTAGGACTTCTCTACCCTAATCAAATCTCTCTAACTAGTAATTTGTCTGGTTTCAGTATCAAGTTTTTACAGCTTCTCCGGCCACAATTTGGGATCAACCAGGAGTCAGCCCAAGATGTATTTGATCAACATGGAAAGGAGTAGACTTGGGTGCTCATCTACCTATAGGTGGTATTCAGTACCACAATCCCTGAAGATCACTTCTAGTAACTATACAGATGCTAGAAAACATGGGGGATACACTTGGTTTGTGACATCCTGTAACTCAAAAGTTGTAAAGTGGAATAATAATCACCTGAATTACAATCTGAAGCCTTTTGTCCAGGAAGGAGTAGAACCCTAACTCCTAACTTGGAATACCATGGTGGATGATATCAAAAACTGCATAGAGATTGAAGAGTAATTACATGTCACATAAGAAATGTCTTACATCATGTCACCATGTGGTTGTCAGATGAGATCATTCCTCACCCAGAAGGAAGTGCAGGAAATGGTTAGTTTAAAATGTTTTTATTTGGTTCTGAAAGCTTTTAATACACCAGCCCTTTCTGTAATTTTATGATGTACCCAAAAATTAAAAAAAATGTTCCCTAAAATTAGTAAATGTGTAGGACTCTTGCTAAGTGGACTTAATAAAATTAAGACATGCAATGAATGCATTTCTTTATTTGCAGTAGAGTAATACAAAAATCTGCATTATAGAAGATTAATAATAAATTAATAATATCAATATCAAAACAAAATTCTCAATTCATAATTTCAAAACATTCTGATTCATAAAAATTTTGTCCAACATCCTTACACATTATCTGAGAAGCATAAATTCCCAATTCTTCTGAAACTTTAATTCCATTGAACATCTGATCACCAAGAAGTCACAAATATGTTGGACTTATTACTAATCGTTCCATGACTTTGTTGAATCATTGTTTCAATCAATTTGCAATATACATTATGTCATTTGTTGCCTATGTTGAGTTATTGTAAGTAATTTCCTGCTTCTAAACTATTTTACTGCCCAGCTATTAATTTTCTGCAGCAGGATGTGTGGTCTTTGAAATGTACAGTAAGTCACAGAGAAAAGTTTACCTAAAATAGTTTCAAACACTAGAGAAACATAGTAAACTGGGTTGATTATATAATAAATTAGCCAATATAGAATTCTATGAATATACAGAATATTTAAACAAAAATTACAGGCTTCATTGTGATTAAGGGAGGACTACCAGGGGAAAGAGTATTTTTCCCCCAACCACTGTTTCTTTCTTAAAGTGCTAGACTCCTCCACAAACTGCAGCTACAATTCTAGTTAGCAGGTATTAATGTAAGGAAAACATGCGGGTGTGGTATAGGTATCTCATAGGGCTTTTCAGCCACTCCAATCACAGCCAACTCTTAAGGGTCATATAGTTCCTATCTCTGTAACTCAGATTGTATCAGAAACCAAAATCCGTATCAATGATACGAACTGCGAATAGATAACCACGAAGCCAACCATACTTTCAACCACTAATTCCTTAAGATTTTCCTAATGCCAAAAGGGGAAGGGGCTTTTTTGTGCCAGAATATGTTATTCCAAAGAAAAGACTGTCCTAAAAGCCATCTTGTCTCTGTGAAGGTGATAGTTTTTCAGCCGTGGGGCATGGAGAGAGCCTGCTCTACTTGACGTGCAATAAAGGTAACCCTACAGATGTTCAAATATGCAGGGTGTTAAAGGTGACGTCCAGCAGCTTAAATTACTTATTCTTGTATTAACTATCAAATCCTGGAATATCCTTTAACAGAGGGCTCTGAATGTTTAGCTCTTTCCTCCAAACTGTCTGGAATTGGCTTTTTTTTAAATAAAGGAACACTGCAGATCTGTGCCCCCACCCCATATAAGGCTACCAGCCCTTTGAGAGGTGAAGCAACAGTCCCAAGTTTTTCTTTTGAAAACCATCAGTCTCACATAATGATTTTGCAAGAGGGATGTCTTGAATGTGCGGTTGGGCAACACATGTATGTATTATGTAAGAAGCAAACTGTTCAACCACAATAAGATGCCTTGATGTTTACTAAGGGAACAGAAACTACAGGGAATATTAAAAATGGGTGTGCATGTCTTGCTGTATACTGTAATCTGCCGTAATGCTGTTTTGGTAAAGTAGGCAACAACCATTTTGTTTTCACGGAGGCCTTTTTCTTGCTATCTATTTGTTTACAATATTTTTATATTGAGTTGGCAGCTGCTTCTGGGCTGCTGCTGTTGTTTTTCTTGTTCTAATATATCAGGGATGCAAAGACAATTTCAAACCGTGAAATGGTTTGGGGGGAGGGGAAGTGAAATTTTATATGTGTGCTTCACAGTTGAAATATTACAGCTGGCAAGATAAATTTCAGATTCCAAAATTACCTAAAAGCAATATTGGAGGAGAATATTTTGAAGTGTATGGTTAACTCCAGGTGGTTTCTGAAATAATTTGTATTTATTCAGAAACAATTTGGGGGGGGAATGCATATTTCCAATGAAAGGGTCTTGCTTTTTAAAGAAGAAATATCCTGAAGTCAGCAGTTTTGACGTCAGTTTTGGCTCAGCAGGAAAGTTCAACTTTCCTTTTGATGTTCTTTCCCCACGGTGGTAAAAGTTTTTATTCTATGTCTCATTTTGATGGTATTTTGATGGTATAGACTGTCTTATTTTTCTATGAGCTATAAATACTAAATTACCAAATCGGTTATGGTCACATCTACCCACTTATGTCTTAAAGAAAGCTTTTTAAATATTTAATGTTTCTGTTTCATTGTACAGCAGTGTGATTATGGGAAAGAGAGAGATTATGTATAATTTAAGGTAAGTAAGCTTTTAGGAATGTAAGTGAAATGGAATAAGATAGATATTTGATCCCAAGTAAATACTTACAAGAATAAAATATATGCAAAATGCTACATGTTGTTTTAACTAGATGTGAAAAACAAAGAACATGGTGTATAAGTATAGATGGACTAAGTTAAAAGTATTTATTAAAGCTATTGTAAGTTTATTTTAAAAGTATTATTTCATAGGTTTAGAAAATTTTGTTACATTAAAAAAAACCTATTTTGACTCTTTATGTTGGTTGAAATACCATAGTCTGCATTAATTTTAGTAAAAAGGATTTCAACTTCATATAAGAAGTAAAAAAATTTAGAGCCTAAAATACAGACTTAATCATCATTCATCACAAAACTCATTTAATCCTAGGACTGAAGTAGTATGGGTTGGCTTCTGAGAACAAGGCTAATACACCAGCAAGAAACAAATTGGGAAAAATTGATCTTGTACAGATGGTCCTTGAGTTATAACTGTATTTGAGACTGGGATTCCATTGCTAAGCTGTGCAATTATAAAGTGCAGTATCATGTGACCACTTAATGACCCACTCATAATGATAGAATAGAACAGAACTACAGAGTTGGAGGTTTTCTAGTTCAACCCCCTGTTCAGGCAGGAAACCCTATAGGTCAGGCAAATGGAGCACAGAGTGCATACATAATACCTACCTGAGTGCAAGTAGGCCAGAAAGGAGGTGAGTAGAGATGAGAAGGCAGGTATGGTGCATGTGAGTGAAGAAAGGCCAGCAGCTGGGGAAGAGGGAGACTTAGATAATGTGACTTGTGACCTTTGCTACTGGCTTCCCCATTGACTTTGTGGGATGCTGCCCTAGCCACAACTGTGAGGACTGGTCATAAATTCCTTCATTCAGGGCAGTTGTAATTTCAAACAAACCTTGAATGAATTGTTGTAACTTGAGGTCTACCTGTGTTATGTCTAAATTACTTCAGTACTACTCTTCAGTACTTCAAAATGAGTGAAATTATCATTCCCTATAGTAAGTGGATCAAAAGAACAAAAGTTTGTGTAATGTTAAATAATAATATAAAACCATGTAAAAATAATGGAAGATCAGTTGAAGGCTTGCAATTAAAGTGACATGCGCTCAATAAAGGACCGTGGTTTGAAATTGCTAGTGAAAACACTGTTCAGATTACTAATGAATAAAAAGATATAACAGGCACATTGTCTCTGTGCTTGTATTTCTAAACCACTATCTTGAATTACTGAAATGTAGATTTATTTTTATACCAGTAAGTCTTTCTCTTCATTATGGAATTTCTCCTATTTCCATTGGTTATTTTCTCTGTAATGTAATTTATGTTGCTATTTTAAGTGAAAATTCTATTGCAAGTACTCAATCGAAAATACCACTTCATGCCAACCAAAATCTGTTCTTATACATGGATTATAAATGCCAAACCCAGCTTCTTTCCCCCCCCCCCCTGTTCTTAAATTCCTCTTTCGGATTGAAAAAAATGAAAGGCTGTCAAAGGTTAGGCAAGGTCTTTTTATACTAAATTGGAAAGGATTAAATAGGATTACAAAATCTTTATCATATTGAGCTACCCATGACATCAGAGTGAAAGGAAGAGAAGTTCCTTTCCTGGGTAGCTACTCTCAAGATAGCTAGTTACCGGTATGTGTTACAACACTCCTATTCTTTGGTTTGTTTTTGTATGTTGTATTATCTTTTGGGTGGGGGAAAGTGCATGTTTTTAGGATGAGGTTCTTCTACACAGCCATAATCCATAGAAATAACCAGGCATAATGTTTCCTCAAGTTTAAAAGATCTCTATCCTGCTACAGCAAATGTTCATAATGAGAATTAACAGGATGCTCAGAAACATAGGAATATAATATTAAGTAACCTGAATTATTGTACCCTGGAAATAAGACAGGTTTGTGCCTTTTATTTTGCTCCCTCTCTGCTCTGATTATATGCTACTTCAGGTGACCCTAAATCTGAAAAACAGAATTCCAAGGGACTCTAAATATGAATAATATAGTGTTAGTTTATCCATTTCTTCCTCTTACCCTTAATGTGTAGTTGAACTTTACTATTGCACCTTTTGAAGTGAACCAGCAAATTAGGAATTGATTCTAGGCCTGATCTCAACTATAGCATTATCATTCTATTGTTTGTAGCATTTCCAACATCCCAGTACAAAGTTTTTTTTCTTTTTTTAATGTCCCACCAGTGCTCCATCTTAAGCAGTTCTGATTGCACCAAAATGCAACAGTCAGATGTAGGGTAATTCCATTCAGGAAGTGAAGCACTTTTCCAGTTTCTGAACTTTATAGCTGAAGGATGAATAGCTTAATATTCTCAGAATCTATTTCATTATCTTTCTCTGATTTCAGAGTTACACTGTTGTGTTTTGGCAATAGTAAACTGTGCATTTAAATGGGAAATAATTTTGATCCAGCCTTTAAGATTTGAACAATTTTGAAAGGCAAAATACATGTGTAAGATTGAAAGAGGTGCCATAGCCATAGCTGTAGCCATTTTTATTTGAACAAAATTTAATATTCTACAAAACCACTCTTGAAAGTTGGTTTTATTTCATGCTTTAAGAGGGTTGATGTTAAGCAACACAGATTTTAAAAATCTAGATTACTTGTTCATTTAAAAACAGATAACTATTGCTTACTTTAAAACCTTCCCTCCACATATTAAGAACATCAGAATTCCAAAAATAGAAAAAAAGATTATCTATAGAAACTCTTTCAACACAACAAATATCCATTAAAAAGTGCCAAGCTATACAACCTATTGTAAATGTATCACTGCAATCTATGGGAACGATAACTCTTCCATACATCAAAAACATCTCTGATATAACCAATAGACTACTACATCTGGTTGGCATCACTGTAGCACACAAATCAACAATATGCCTCCAAAATAACGTAAGCAAACCCAAAGATTCTGTATCCACGGAAGAAAATGCAGGTAATTTACAATTCAGTGTAAAGATTATAACAGCTACTATGTAGGATCGACAGGTAGAAGATTGGCAGAACACCCCCCCCAAAAAAAATATCACTGAATAAAAAAGATAGAATGAAAATTCCTTAATTTGTCAACACACAAATTCAATCACAATTTCAACTGAGAAACTTGATATTTTAGACCAAGACAAATCTCCAAATACTAGCAAATTCTTAGAAGTGGAGCATTCACAAAAGTCGGCCGCCAGCAGAAACACAAAGATAAATCTCATTTACATAATGAGGATTATAGCATTTGAAAGATACAACCAATAGTCAAGGAAACAAACAACCTAGAATACATCCTTCCTAGCAACAACACCTAGATAAGCAGGAAACAAAACCAGATAATGAGTTAGGGAAGAAATAATTCCTTGAATCAAGTCAAGGGAAAAACCACACCCCAATGAAAACTGTCAGGGCAAAGTATGGTACATTCCTGTGTGCTGATGAGTGGAATTGAGATTGATATCTCATATACTGCTCCACGTGATTGATACAAAAATTGTATCTGTGTGTGTATACAAACAACCACATAGCATTATTTTATTGGTCTTTGTATCTAGAAAGCACTCTAGTTTAAATGATTTTCATTTTCAATCGGTCGTACTCAGATTTTTTTCAGAAGTAAATATTTCTCAGCATCCTTGGATTTTAATAAGAGCCAAATAAAGATAGTCCTTCACTTATGACCATAATTGCCCTACATTTCTGTTAGCTAAATGAGACATTTGTTAAGTGAGTTTTGCTCCATTTTACCTTTTTTGCCAAAGT
This sequence comes from Pseudoxenodon macrops, assembly GCA_032467955.1. Lineage (NCBI taxonomy): Eukaryota > Metazoa > Chordata > Lepidosauria > Squamata > Pseudoxenodontidae > Pseudoxenodon > Pseudoxenodon macrops. The sequence goes on from JANHFT010004117.1 coordinate 44,847, forward strand.
TGTTAAGTGAATCACTGCAGTTGTTAAGTTAGTAGTACAGTCGTTAAGTGAATTTGACTTTCCCATTGACTTTGCTTGTCAGAAGGTGGTAAAAGATGATTACATGATCTCACTGCAAGGATCATAAATGTTGCCAATGGTCTGAATTTTGATCACATGACCAAGGGGATGCTGCAAAGGTCATAAGTGTGAAAATTGGTCACAAGTCACTTTTTTCAGTGATGATATAACTTTGAAGGGTTATTAAATGAACTGTTGTAAATTGAGGACTAACTGTAGGAATTGTATCAAGTCTCTTTAAGCTGAAATTCTATACATTTTTAATGAAAATAATATCACTGATGCCAGTGAATTTATTTCTAAGAAAAAAAAAGACAATATGTTTTATGTTATTGTAGGAGGACATAATGGAATATAACTGCAGGATCAAAAGAATTTAAGTAGGATTCTGAATTCTATTGTGTTTTGTTTTGTGTAAATCAGTTTTTGCTATCGAGGATAGTTGATGCTTGTTCAGGGATTATTTTTGTTATTGATTGGAAATTAATACAAGCCCATTGATTAGCATTGGTAGAATGTATTCTAGAATGATAGGATGCCTAGGTGATTTTTTTTAATAATTCAGATCTCTGTATTTGTACATAGATACAAAAGCTTTGTTCTTTGCGTACCTCATGATATAATTAAAAAAAACATTTATCTCAGTATATACTGTAGCTAATACATCATTTGACTTGTCTGCGTTAAGGGGAAGCGTCACAAAAGGTAGATGTCTAAATGGGAGTGTTTTGAGATTTTAAATACACTTGCAAAGTGACATCACAGATTTTGGAAGTTATTTAAAGAATATGGTGGGTGGCAAGGATTTGTAGTAATGATAATCTTGTTTCTGAATGGTGGCAAAATATGCAATTTTACATATTTTCTAACTCGCTTAGATGGAGAATATGACATACTGATCATCCAGGCCAATTAATGGCTGCAGGTTTATATAGTTGAATTATATTAGCTTTATTTCCAGACAGAAGTAATACTCTCTTTGCAGATTTTGTACAGGTAAAACACTTCATGTGTCAGTTTGACAAGGGAGTCATAAAATATAGTGGGTGGAAAAGACCTTAGAAATCATCTAATCCAGAGGTGTCAAACTCGCAGCCTGCAGGCCGGATGCATCACGTGCTGGTCACGCCTACCCCAGTTTAGCGAAGGGGGGAAAAGTTGCAATACATTTAGGCTAAGCATGCCCAACACCACCAATCATTCCTCAAAAGTTTATCTTTCCAGGCCCTATATTGTTTCTTTGCTCTCTTCTGGACATTCTTCCGGATTCTCTTCTGAGATGTTTTTTCACCTTTCTGGATGAAGAACACAGTATTGTTATGATATTATACCCCAGATTTCCTCATTTCCAGGGAAGTAATGGGGGACTGAAGATAGCATCTCGAGAGCAGAGCCAATGGCTACAGAAGAAAAGGCCTGCTGCCTAGGTCCCACCAAATGTAGGTCCTTAAAATCAGAATCTATAACATGTACTCTCTGCTGGATGTGGTGTGAGGCAGGTAGGTAAAATGGGGGAGAGATGGTCCATCAAAACAGCCATGCAGGACTTTAAAGGTTAATACTTGTCTAGAAGGAGGAGAGTTATTTCTTTACGTTTACCTTCTGTACCTTCTTATACTTACGATGCAATGGTTAGAGTGCAATACTGCAGACTAATTCTCTGCTCACTGCTAGCAGTTCAATCCTGACAGGGCTCAAGGTTGACTCAGCCTTCCATCCTTCCAAGGGTGGTAAAAGGAGAACCCAAATTGTTGAGGCAATATGCTGACTCTGTAAACCGCTTAGAGAGGGCTGTAAAGCACTGTGAAGCAGTATATAAGTAAGTGCTATTGCTATTTTCTCTTTTCTTTACTTTTTTGGCTTGCTTAAGTCTTTTATCTTTGCATTTGTAAACTTTAATAAAGTTTCTTTTTTAAAAAATGTGATGCTGTACCCAGGAAAGTAGGTGTCAAGCCACGAGGCCCGGGGTTTGCCACATCAGGGCGGGAAGGAGCAAGGGTGAAGGTGTCGGGAACGCCATAGTGGTGACCGTAAAACACCAGTGAAGGGGGGGTGCTGGGACAGCTGCAGCAGCAATGGAGGAGGCCTTACCATGATCGGCTTGGCTTGGCGGCCACGGCGGCGGTGGAGGCTGCAGCGGAGTTCAGTTGAGAGGAGCGGAGATCAGCACAGAGGAGAGGCATGGCTCGCCTATTTAAGGGCGCTGGGAGGCACACTCCCAACGCTGACTTTGCATCTAACAGACTTGCTTCAAACAGACTTTATGAACTGCTGTTTTGCTACTGAATTAACTCACTGCTTGCCAGAATCCGGCTGAATAAACCCAGTTTTGACTTCAAGCGTGTAATGTTTTTCTAACTGGTGTCGGTCTGGAGCTTGGACCCTTGAGAGTAGGGACTAGTGTATCTTTTTCAGCTGTTGGATTTCACTGTTTTCATCTTCCATGGTGGTGTGCACACATTTATGTAAAATAAAGGCCAACCTCTTGTGATATTTGACATTATCCCCTGATTTTGTGTCTAGTGTCACAAAAATAATAGAAACCTCAAAAAATGCCTTTTTCCCCTAGATTTTATTTTATTTTAATCTGATTTGGGAAGTTTTTTCTGGCACAAAATATGAGCATGGTGGTGCATTGGACTCCATAACGGGTGTGTTCTAATTTACTTCGCGTCCGGTTCGCTGCCTGCTGCGTCGCATGGGCACGTCGCATGGGTGCATGCATGCGCAGTATGAAAAAAACCTGAAAAATTCCCCCCAAAAGTAAAAAGATTGAAAACAAGATAGCCACACATGCACAGTGCCAGAAACTCTGCTTCTGCGCATGTGCAGAAGAAAAAAGAACGAAAAAAATACAAAGAAATTTTTTTTTCCAAAAAAAAAATTTCAAAAAAAAAGATGGTGGTGCCCATGGAGCAGAACCGACTCTATGACATCACCAGCGGCCTACTACCTACTCGGTACAACTGGTCTGAACCGGTAGGAACCCACCTCTGCTCCATTAGTACCACGTTATCATGTCATGTAATATAGAGAGAGACAGTATGGATTTGGATTTTGTGTCAATATTTGGAATAATATTTGATATCCTTACATTTTCAGCAGCAGCCAACTTTAAAACGTACTACAGAACCATTTCTTTTCTTGTTCAATAGTAAATGTTAACATAACCTTTGAATTCATTCTATGCAGTCTCTCTATCAGGCACATTCTCAAGGTTGTACAATAAGAGTAGCCACAAAACCATTTTTGTTTTACAAGATAACACAATCTGTTGATTTGTCTGTCTCTTCCTGAAAATGATGGGGATTGCATATTTTGAATACAACGGAAAATGCAATGTAATATTGTTTAGACAATATTGTATAATCTGGAGGTGCTACATCTTATGGACAGAAATTATTTGTACCCTATGACTATCATTATGGGTTGTACCTTCTGATTCTTGACGAATGTATCTTGTCTTTTTATGTACACTGAGAGCACATGCACCAAAGACAAATTCCTTGAGTGTCAAATCACACTTGACCAATAAAGAATTCTATTTTATCTATACTTAATCAACAATACCTTTGAATTAAACTTTGTATCATATTGGAATAAAGGTTTTATTTTCAGTTGCAGGAAGTACATGGAAGTAAAGCTTAGGCTACTGGTTTTATTGTCATTCTTGTATACCATACTATTTATTTCGTTAAACAGAAATAAAATAAAAATCAGTAAAAGAAAAGAGTGGTGAGAACCTTGTCCTTTATTTGGAATGCAGGTAGTCCTCAACTTATTACCATAATTGAGCCCAGAATTTATATTGCTAAGTAAGGAATTTGTTACGTGAGTTTTGCCCCATTTTACAATTTTTTCCTGCCACATTTGTTAAGTGAATCACTGCAGTTGTTAAATTAGTAACATGGTTGGTAAGTGAATTAGGCTTCACCATTGTTTTTGCTAGTCAGAAAGTTGCAAAAGTTGATCCAATGAGCCCGGGATACTGCAACCATCATAAATATGAGTCAGTTTTCAAGCATCTGAATGTAAATTATGCGACCACGGGGATGATGCAGCAGTCACAAGTTTGAAAAATTGTCATAAGTCACATTTTTCAGTACTATTGTACCTTTGCATGGTCACTAAATGAACTGTTGTAAGTCGAGGACTACCTATGTAGCCACAGTGGCGCAGTGGTTAGAGTGCAGTACTGCAGGCTATTTCTGCTGATCACCAGCTGCCAGCAGTTTGGCAGATTGAATCTCACCAGACTCAAGGTTGACTCAGCGTTCCATCCTTCCGAGCAGTAAAATGAGGACCCAGATTGTTGGGGGCAATATGCTGGCTCTGTAACTGTATCCAGGTATGGGCACCACAACTCAAGAAGAACATTCTATGAAATAGGAATGAGTTCATAGGAGGGCTGCTAAGATGGTAAATGATCTGAAAACCAAGATCTCTGAAGCATGATTAAAGGATTTGAAAAGTTTAGTCTATGGAAAAGGTTATGAGAGCAGATAGAAAAGCAGACTTTAAACAATTAAAGGATTTTCATGCAAAGAAAGGAATAGAATGTAAGTTCTGTTGTCTTAGAGAGGAGAAACAGAAACCAACAAGTTACCATAAGAAAGCTAGATAACGAGGAATTTCTCACTGTATAAGTTCTCGATCAGCTGCCATACAAAATGGTGAGTCACTGGAAGTTTCCAGATAGAGCTTGATGGTCATCTGCCATAGATGCTTCAGTAGACCCTGCACAGAGCAGGAAGTTGAATGAAAAGCCATCAAAAACCACTTCCAACAACATGACTGTATGTTTCTAATGGAGAACAGAGTGGATTACAGCTGTTGACTTTGCTTCAATTCAATGAGACAATGTTCTAAATTAATCCCACAGTGCCCTAGAATATGAAGTTTGTCCAAGACTAATGCACACTCCTAAAATGTATTCATTATTTTCTTTGCCAAAAGTTGTTCAGCTGATAACTTTATATCTAATAGAAGGAGTTTGCAGGCAGGAATAGGGCAAGATTTACACTAGCAATTGGTATAAAATCTACATATCTAAGGAGAGGAATGGGAAGGTGATGAAAAGAGAGGAGAGGTAGACAGTATAAATCTTAAACTATTTATAGTATAATTTATACTAAAGAAGTATAAATATTATACTAGAATGGTTTGGTGGCTATGACATAGGTTATTTGGAATTCCCAGAGCACATTACTTAAAACATTGTCCACAAATTATGTATTAACCAATGGCAACTTTTCCTTGTCTGGTTTTTGCACCTTTAATATCTGTGAAAAAGTTCAGCTTTAATATGCATATTCATCTATGCACCCCCCCCCCATTGCTATGAAAACCATGGATGCCTTTCCTTTATATCCATGAGAAATGGATATAAAGAAATATCTCCAATATTCAACCATCTGTGACCTAAAAAGGAGATATAACATGTAGCCTGTTGAAATATAAATTCTAATACAAGTCTGAACAGACACACCCAGCCAATTTAGCAATAACTCCTAACAATGCTATAGAAAATCAAAGGTGAAGGGGAGGTTAATAGACCAACCAGCAGATAAAAAGGAAGAGGTCTATGTAAGAAATCTAAGGTACAAAACTGCCAGTCTCGGTTTCACCATTAGTCTGCTACTAGCCTGAGCCCAGAAGAAATTTCATTCTGCCTGACTTTACTAGTCAACCTTGTCCAAGATTTTTCCCCCCACCAGTGAAGAATCTGCCAATCACTAATCAAGATCATAGTTGGAAATGTGCTACATGTTAAATTAATTTTATCAGTTATAACAGAGGCTGCCTAATTTCTCTACAAAAAAGTCTAGAACTTTGATGCTTGGCTTTTTTTGGGGGGGCTCTATTCTCCCTGTTTCTCTTTGAGATTTCTGTTTGTTGGCTAAATAAATAAAGGAACATATTGACTCTGAAATGGAAAAGATTGAGATCAAATAAAAACCCAGTTCTAATATAGCGCCCCTCTGAGGCGCTTTGTGGGAATCCTTACATTGGATTCTTCATTTGCAATTCAGAACATCCATCAAATGAAAGAGGGAGATATGCTACACTTTGTATGTGTAATGTGAGCGTGCATGCTGCTGGAAGCAGCTTTATGAGCCTGGAAAAAAGTAATAGTTATTGACTGCAAGTTATGTGCTCTGAGAACTGCTGCTTGTCCATAGTGAGTGAGTGAATAGTTCCTGGTTAGTAAGAACATAATGGTTGCCTTAAAAACTTAACTAAATATGTGTGCAGTACAGAAGAATGCAGAAGTGTTCTACAACGTATTCAAGAAGGTCCTTACAGGAAAGTCTTTAATTGTCTTGCTAAAAGCTTTCTTCTTCAAAGAGTGACAGTCCCAGAGAATAGCTGTCCATGACTTAATATAAACCAAAAGGGAAGACTTAGCTGAGAAAGGACAAAAATCAGGAATACTGTAGTACAAGATGCTTTGTTTAACCACACATAATTAAATAATCCAGCCATGTTAAGCCAAAACTGTAGTTTACAAACCATAGTGGTTAGGTTCACATAGAATGCTAAAGCAAAATCAAGCCAGATATGGTTTATTGTGATGTACAAAACAAACCACTAAAAGAGAACAAAATAGGACTATGAAATTGATGCATCTCAAGTTGTGGTTTTGATCTGGGTCATTAAACTGTAATGGTTTAATTCTGCCACACCATTTATACCAGAGGTGGATTCGGAATCTTCTTACTGCCGGTTTGTTCAGGGCCTTGCCTCGAATGTACGTGCAAAGCGTGCAAGCAAGCACATGCACAACAGTCAAAAACTAGCTTCTGCGCATGCGCAGAAGCAAAAATCCAAGATGGTAGTGCCCATGGAACCACCGACAGAACCGGCTCCGTGACATCATTGCGGAGTAACTACCTACTATGTAGAACTGGTAGGAACCCACCTCTGATTTATACATCTGTAAATACAATTGAATGTATCAGAATAATAATATAGAAAACACTGCTTCATATCTGACTAAATTTTAAAAGGTTTTTTATATATATTCTCTGTTTATCTTTTTTTTAAATAAATAAATAAAATTTCATTCTATTCTAGACCAAGGAGGAAAAGGAACAGATTCCATATTCATACACCTCAATAGTACAGGATCAAGAGATGGTACTACAGAGCTCGTTTCTTTTCTTTTTGTTAGCATTTTCCCATTTCACGTTCCAGGAGGGCAAGATGTTGTGGAACCTATATAGCAGACACAATTTCCAAGAGTGGATGGGACTGTCCATTGTTGTTGCTGCTGCTGCTGTCATAGTACTATTAGTTTAACTTATATTGATTATATTATTTTCATATAATAAATGTTTGTGGCTTGATAAACAATCTGAAAGGGGTTGATGAGCTGAAGAGTTTGGGGACCCCTGCTATAGAGATTAGAACAAGTAACTACTAAGGTACATTCAAAGAAGGTAGAGCCATCCCGAAGGGTTTCTGGCACAGGTGGTAAGTCTCCAAATCTTGGTCAAGAAAGAATAATTTCCATACACAGAGCTAATATATGCTTTTAGTCATATATTCTAGTGATAAAAGGCTGATGAAGCTGATTTTAAAGTCAGGTTGCTTGTGCCTTCACTAGTACATCCAGGGATGAGTAAGATTGAGAGAGACAAAGAACTGATATTGATGATAAAATCTTCATGAGCACTGATAATTTTGCTAGAATCTATCTGGCAATAAACAGCACTGTACACTCCTACTTTTTGAATTGCTTTTAACACAGTATTATTTGGAATTCACTGTAAATGACAGTTTTGGTAAATGTGTACACAAAATGTTTTCATATGATGAAATAAATAAGAAATATATCTACAAATACAATGCATTGGGAAAGAGACTATTGGTGGTATTCTAAATTATTATAAAGTACTAGTGGTTTAAAAATCATACTTTTCACTGGGTTCAGATGTCATTTTGAAAAGGATCTCTTCTGGATTTTTAGAATATGTTTTTCACTTAAAATACCTTACCTTAGCCTCAATTAGTTCTAATTCTTTATTTAAACTTTGGTTTTGGTTAAGGCTTAATGAAAGACTGTTATTACTTATTATTTACAGCTCCATACAAAGGTTTGGTCATCCCTGGTAATATTGTATATTTCAATGAATCCCTAAACCTGTGATGGCGAACCTAAGGCACGCGTGCCACAGGTGGCACACGGAGCCATATCTGAGAGCATGCAAGGCTATGTCAGCTCCAATGCGCATGTGCAGGGGTTTTGCCCTTCCAGATATGGCTCCGTGTGCCACCTGCGCACATGCATGGGGGATAGCGTGGGTGTTGTGCACACATGCATGGGGAGGACATTGCATTATGGGTGTGGGCACGCATGCACACGACACTCTCCCAACGCTCCCCATGCTTTTGGCACATGATGACAAAAAGGTAAGCCATCACTGCCCTAAGCCAATAGATGCTGACAAAACCTCTAGGTGGTACAAAGTTACACATGACATGTATCTGTACATTTGAACACATATGTGCTATTTATGTGCCATTGTTTATTGTAGACGTATTTTTTTATTTGGATTTAGAGAAAGACTGCTCTCATAGAACTATCTGTTCCTGTACCTTTAGTTACTACGGTCATATTTGATTGGATCCCTTCATTTAAAGGCCTGCAAAAAAGAATGAGTGCTATTGTTGGGGAGGATCAATAATAAAAGTTTCATTAAAAGCTATATAATGAATGTCTGCTTGTCAGCTTCTGAGCAAAATTCAAGTCAGTGGACTAATGTACAAAGCTTAAAAGAACTTGGGAACAGGTTCCTTTGAAGGACATCTGCAATTATATCAGCCTCTGGAGCACTTACATTCCTCCAGGGAAATCCTGTTCTCTATTTTGCAGCTTACAAATTGCTACTTGATTGCAAGTCAGGGGATAGACCTCTGCAGATGTGTATTATATTTTTGTCTCTGTATATTTCTCTATGTAGTATCTGAGTGTAAATAGAGAAAGCTCAGAAAAAAATGGATGATTCATACCTTTCCAGTCATGGTGACCTGGAAAAGTTATTTGAAATAAATGAGTAGATATTAATTAGGGTGATGTACAGTATACCCATTGCAATACATTTTTGCATTTCAAATGACCATAGAAAATGACAGTTTTTATGGATCAACTGAATCAGAATAGAGCTGGAAGAGACCTTGAAGGTCTTCTAATCCAATCCCCTACCTAAGCAGGAGACCCTATACCATTTCAGACAAGTGATTGTCTAATCTTTTCTTTAAAATCTCCAGTGATGTAGCATCTACAACTTCTGATGGTAAGCTGTTCCACTGGTTAATTGTCCACACTATTAGGAAGTTTCTCCTTAGTTCCAGGTTGCTTCTCTCCTTCATTAGTTTCCATCCATTGTTTTTTGTCCTGCCTACAGGTGCTTTGGCAAATAAGTTGATCCCCTCTCTTTGTGGCAACCTCTCAAATACATGTCCTTCTTTTCTCTAGACTAGCTAAATCAAATTCTGCAACCAGTTACATCTTTAATTTTTTTCTCCAAGGAGACAACATAACTCCCTAGATTGACTGTTTGGTCTGCAGACTATTGTTTCTGTTTCCCAAAGAATTGAATCTCCTATCACCAATATTCACCTTTTTTTAGTTTACTTTATTGTCATTGCACCTTGTACAATGAAATTAAATGCCATCTTCAGTGTACATTATAACTATAAAAATAAAACACACAGACATCCTTCACGTTCTATACAATTGAATTGAAAACCCGATATTGCATTAGTATTGCACTATACAGTAGAATTCAATATGGTTACTGCCCTGGGATAGAAGCTGTTTTTCAGCCTATTTGTCCTTGTTTTTATTATCCTGTAACATATACGCACATGTTGCCTTGGTATGTGTGATTGCACGAGTGTCTATTCAACATGAACATACATGGGATCAGGAGTAGGTTCTAATTTACCTTGCCGGTGGTTCGCTGCTTCCCGCGCCACATGGGCGCGCCTACCGCACGTGCACCCCATGCATGCGCACATGCACAGTAGAAAAGACCCTGATTTTTTTTTTTAAAGGCCGAAAACAAGATGGTGGTGCATGCTCAGTGCCGGAAACTCAGCTTCTGCACATGCGCAGAAGAAGGAAAACATCTAGAATATTTTTTTTTCAAAAAATTCCCCCAAAAAGATGTCGGTGCCCACGGAGCAACAGAACCGGCTCTGTGATGTCACCAGCGGCCTACTACCTACTCGGTGGAACCAGTCCAAGCCAGTAGGAACCCACCTCTGCATGGGATCCTTTATGAATCTGCGTATTTCTGCTCTCCCTTCATGTTGCAGATCTCTGTGCTTGCATGTTGGTGTACCTTCACTCCACAACACAACCCTGTCAGGGAATTAAAGCTGAGAAATGGCAACTAGATCAAATCAACCAGTGAGTTTCTCTACTTTACAGTGGCCTTGAAATCCTCCTAGTCCAATACTCTGACCACTACCCACCCTTCCTCTCTTGATTTTGTCCTAAGTTGCAACATCCATTCATAAAGGGACTAACAAACTTTTTGCAACTGGATGAGGCCAACCTCAAAAGGGCCAGTCTGGTTTGGTTCACACTGGGCTATAGATGTGTTAAGCCTGCAGTAGTCTCAACCACTACTGTCATAAGCAATTTATTTTATAGTTAGGAACACAAACTTGTTTTGTTTTAGAACAAACGTGTTTTGTTCTAAATCCTAGAGATTCCTTAAAGGGAGCTAGGGACAGCAAGGGGTGAGCGGGGGGCTTTTTAATGTATCCATTCTTTTCTTCTCTCCACTAGCTTATATGTGCATTATTCTTCATCTGCATGAACAGAAGCACAGAATCAAAATCACATGAAGTATCAGTACCGCTTTATAAAACTTTAATAAGACCACACCTGGAATATTGCATCCAGTTTTGGTCAGGCCAATTCTCAGATACAGCTTGTCTGCCTGGAATCTGCACTGTATATCGGACATTAATACAGCCAAGTGAGTCCAGAGGTATTTCATGAGAAGAGTCCTCCACTTCTCTGCTCACAGCAGAATACCTTATACCACCAGGCTTGAAATTTTGGGCTTGGAAAACGTAGAACTATGCCGCCTATGATCTGACCTAAACGTAATACACAAAATTATCTGCTACAATGTCCTACCTGTCAATGAATACTTCAGCTTCAACCACAATAATACACGAGCACACAATAGATACAAACTTAAGTAAACCACTCCAAACTCGATTACGGAAAATACGACTTCAGAACGATCAATGCCTGGAATGCACTACCTGACTCTGTTGTTACATCCCCAAACCCCCAAAACTTTAACCTTAGACTGTCTACTGTTGACTTCACCCCATTCCTAAGAGGTCTTTAAGGGGCGTGCATAAGCGCATCAGTGTGCCTACCGTCCCTGTCCTACTGTCCCCATTTATTCATACCCATTTCCTGTGTTCATATTCATTTTATTTCTTTTATTTATTTTATCAAACACGTATTAGATAACATATATAGGTATAAACATGGTTTGAATACATGAAATGAATATGAATAAAAGGGAACATTAGGACAGGGACAGTCGGCACACTTGGACGCTTATGCACGCCCCTTATTCATGTTTATACTTATACCTATTATCTCGTACATGTTTGACAAACTAAATAAATATAAATAAACAAACAAACAAACAAACCACATTTAGAGCCATCCTACTGTCAGACTATGCTGAATAGCTAGTCATCTTCTCAACTTGTTTTGGTCCTCAACAAGGAATTTCAAAGCTCCATCTGTTTGATTCTCAGTGATGTATAGCTGGGTATCATCAACATCTTGATGAAACTTTACCTGGAAGCAACTGATGATCTCCCACAGCAGCATCTAAGATATGGGAAAGTATGTAGGTTCCAGATAAATGGCAGAAAAGGGCCTCCTAATCGCCATGTGAGTGAAACCAATGACCCATAGGATCCCCTTCCCTATGTATGTTTTAGTACAGCATAGAACGACTATTTGTTGGATTCCTCAATAAGAAGGAGTTGCACTTGGAGGTGGTAATCATGATGATATGATGGAACTTATGGATATGAGCTTAGAGACAATCAAGTCCAAAAAGCTGCCTAATGCAAGAATTCCCTGTTACAGAGAGCCAGCCTGTCTCACTTTAAGCATCTCTAACAAGGGAGAGAAATTCTTCCTGATTGTCAACAAAAACCTACTTCCTTGGAATTTAAATCCACTGTTCTTGTGGAACAACTAGATAATTGTGCATAACAACTTTTGATATACTTGAAGACAGCTGTCCATTCCCCTGCAGCCTGGTGGCAAAGTCCAGCTCTCATAGTGCCACCTTCTCTACTGTAACATCTATTGAATGCATAGTCTAGGGATGCCATGTCCACCATATTCCCATGACAGCTAATCTGGTCACCCTATCAATAAAGAAATGGTTTAGTGCTACTTGTTTGTGATAAATCCATTCTGACTCCTGCCTAGCAGCACTGTCCTTTCTAAATGCTTACAAACTGAGGGTTTAATTAATTAATTATCTATGCCACTTTTTTATTGGTATCAGCATCAAGCTGACTAGCCAACCTATTCCAAGTTCATTAGCACATCTAAACTAGTCAGTCTGGCTATATCTTGCAACTTCTCTCCTTTTCAAAAACAAGCTTGCCTTAGAGGAAACACTACAGTTCAAAAGTGGCTCTTTTCTTGTCCCTATCATTTGAAGCCTGCAAATTCCACTGTGATGTTCTTCACCAAGGAACCTTTGAAGATGATGTGCCTAAGGAGATGCCTGGAGGGATTGTGGCAAAAGACAAGGAGTTGAGATGTCTGAACAGAGGTGGGATCCCACGTTCAGGTTTACATCATGGTGGTAAAGTAATGAAGTAATGGAGATTTCTCCACACCTGGTGTCTGTGGAGTACCAGCCACCAGTGTTATGTAGGGTGACATCTCCTCTGAGATCCAGGCATTTCCTTGCAGCTTTTGTGAGCACTTTGCTAAGCACTTTGTGAACAAAACTGCTCACTCTGAACTGGGTGCTAAAAAGATGGTAGCGGTAACAGGGAACAAGATCATATTGATTCTTTCAAGCCAGGGATGCCTAAGAAAGTCATCAGAGGGAGGTGGTTAGCCTATAAATTGAAGAAACAGAAGGAGGAAAGATGGATTAGTAAACTGCAAAATGAAGGAAAGATATGTTACCAAAGTGAGGAGAAAAATACTGCAGAAGTTTTATAAGAAATTGTATAAAGACAAAGACTGCTATTCAGAAGATAAAGCAATAAAGTGTCTAAAGAAAGCCCTGCTGCCTAAAATTCCAGAACAAACAAAAAAACATGTTAAATGAAGAAATAAGGACGCCAAAACTAATAGAGCCAATAAAAAAAACAAAAGAACAACAAAACACCAGGCCCGGATGGGTTGCCAACAGAAATGTACAAATAACTACAAGATACGTTTGGACAAATATTACTCGATGTATACAGTGCAGTGCTAAATGAAATGAAGATTCCACCATCATGGATAGAAGCAAATATCACATTGATTCCAAAAGAAAATGCTGATTTAACATTGATTAAAAACTACAGATCTATTTTGCTGTTGAATACAGATTATAAAATATTTATGTCAATAACAGCTGAAAGATTGAAAAAGTTTCTAAACCTTTTATACACATGGATCAAAATAGTTTTCTGTCAAAAAGACAAATAAGGAACAACATGAGAATAATACTAGACACGTTAGAATATTATGAAATACATAGTGAGACGCAAGTGGTATTGATGTTTCTAGAGGCCCAAAAAGCCTTTGACAATGTTAAATGGAATTTTATGCTACAACAAATAAGATACATGGATTTTGATGATAAAGTTATAAACATGTTTATGGCAATATATTCTAAACAGATGGCCAGAGTAATAGTGAATGGAGAGGAGACACAAAATTTTAGAATCCAGAAAGGTACAAGACAAGGGAGTCCATGATCCCCGTTGTTGTTTATACTGACTTTGGAAGTATTGTGTAGTGGGCTTCAGTAGGCAAGAACCAGACCAGCATATCTGCAACAGCATTTATTGACTCAAAAATGAAAAGTGAGGAACTGTTATTTATACTCTAGTCCCACAGGGCCTTAACCAATCAAAAACTAGGAAAACCCACTGACATATAATTGTTCTGAACTTCCTTCCACAGTTGGAGTCATGTAAAGGTTAGTTTCGTTTTAGATCAATTTAATAGTTAAGGTCATATAAAGGTTAGTTTCACTTTACATCAGATTAGTGGTTAGGGTCATCTAAAAGTTAATCCCCTTTAG
>JANHFT010004117.1:68723-89448 GCA_032467955.1 Pseudoxenodon macrops
TATACTGAGAGCACATGCACCAAAGACAAATTCCTTGTGTGTCCAATCATACTTGGCCAATAAAGAATTCTATTCTAATTCTATTCTAAAAATGTGATCCGAGCATCTATTGGTCTGTTTTAGGTTTCCTGGGAAAGAGATTTCCCAGAATCTCTTTATCACCCCATCCTGTATCTGAGTTGTCACATATACTGTAACTGTTTAAATTCTGTTTAGCTCCTACCTCATGCCTCATGCCTCAGATTGAAAATTGATCAGCTGGTATGAGAACAGAACAACTATGTTCCTCATTAATATTGAGAAATATATATTGAAGAACATTTTTATTTGCATTTTTATGCTTTTAATTATTAATATTGTTTTGAGTAGCCAAAATAATTTTAAGTGGTAAATAAATGCTTCATCATTATTTATATACAAATTTGTTTTTAAAGGTGGGAAAGCATATATAAATAAATTTTAAACTCTGAACTCCTAAATTCTTAAAAAATTAGCAGGGATATTTGTTTAATTGGTAGCCTCTACATTATTTTTAGTGCTCCATGATCCATAATTGCAGAAATACTGTTCTAAGGTTACCACACTATTATGGCCAAAAGCAGTGTAATGCTAACCCTAAAATAACATCTAGCCAAAGGTCTAGATGTTGTAAGAGAAACATCTCTCTCTTTCTCTAAACTGGTCCTGGGATTGTAACATTGATAACTATGCCAGAAAGAATCTCTCTCTATTAAATGTGAGGATATCAGTAAGAGCTTTCAAAAATGGACCAGGTTTTTGTCTTAGCTACATCCCACTTTAGGTGCTAATCACAAATCTACAGGATTGCATGGTAATTACACAGTAGGAGATACAGTATTTGCCTACCAAGTTCTTTCTCCAAGTTATCATAGTAAGATTTAACTCAACAATAATCTAGGACAAGGCATGGAGTGGGCAACTATGGCCCCTTCAGAGTCTGTAGACTTCAACTCCAGCTCCAACATGGCTGGCTCAGAAATTCTGAGAGTTTACGTCCACAGGTTGTAAAGGGGCCATAGTTGTCCACCCCAATCTAGGAAGTTAGCAAGTTTCCAAAGAAGCAATATTGTTTTATGTGCATTTTTGTTTGCTTCTGCTGTGACCACTATTTTGGTTTTATTGTAGTTCTCCTGAACTACATATTAATGAGAATTAATAAATTCAGTGTTCCTTCAGTTCCTTTGATTGCTAACAAGGAAGATAGGCAATCAGTAGCAAAACACACAGGAATTTATACTGTATAATCCCTGGAATCTCTGAATTTGTGGTATTAGTGGAAAATATATTTCTGTAAAGTAAACAGATGACATTCTTAACAATATATTGTTTTAGTTTAACTCAAAGCATTGACCTTGACTTTAATTATTATTTCAAACTGAAAAGTACAATGCACATTCCAGTGGAGCCATAATACCATTTTAGGGACTGATGTTATTGTTAGGTACCAATTAAAATCTATTTCAGAAATAGATTCTTGAGCTGAATGAATCACTAGCTAAGGGTAATTTAAATAAGGCTTATAGAGGGAAATGAACTGTAGAAAAAGAAATTTTACTGGAGAAAGCTATTGATGAAAATTAAGTGGAAAGATGAGGAAAAATTGAAAGTGCCCTGTGATCAATATTAGCATTATTTATGGATGCTAGTGGTTTAATGGATAGAGTAATGCTTATGCTCCTGAAAACCATTTTTTGTGAAAAGAAAATAGATACTAGATGTTGTCGTTAAATCTTTAAGCCTGTTTCTTCAGTAAGATCCTTTCCTACATGAAGTGGATCTTAACTGAGGGAATTTTATCATTATTGTAGCTTAATATTTATGATCTCCCTTTCTCTGGTTAATAGTTTTTAGAATAACGTCCCATCCTGGTGTTGACCAGAATTAAGATACAGTTAACCAGTTATTGGAAGTGTCATATTGTAGAATCCAAAGCTTCTTCTTTTACCTGAGTTTAGATTTCTCCTTGTCCATACTTACTTAAGTCCATTCTTCCTATCTGACCATATAAAATAATATCCATAATATAACTGGTGATTTTTTTGTGTGATATAGGTTCTTTATTTTCATAAAGCTTTCCTTTCATGAAATAGTTTCACAGAAAGAGAACTGGATAAGTTTGCAACTTTGGGCAAAGATTCACACAAAATGGAGAGCGAAAGCAGTATTCTTTTGTTCACATTGAGATTTGTCCTCTAATATTGTACTATTTATCTTCACTATGACTTGATTGTGTCAGCTTCCCAGAAGCTGTTGTTGTTGGTAAATATGGCAACAGCTATGCAATGTTAATGAGACAGGAAAATGGACCTGTTTTCCTTTTACAATTTCAGCAGACTATTTATCAGCATTGTTTTTACATTTTTAAGAGGACATGTCTTGATGCGTCATAAGAGAACAGCAAGTGAGCAGACTTGTACAGAGAAAAGTGACAAATTAGCATATGAGATTTTAGAATATATTGATTGCTAATGCAAATCAATAATTAATCTTTGTGCCAAAACTTGGAATAGATTCATGATTCTGAATTGTCATATATTCATCTTGTTAATTTTCAGATATTTGTTATCAGGCTATGAAGAAACTGGATATAGTTAATACAGCTTTAGGCCTCGTATATACAACCCTGCAGCACCAACAATGTTTTTTAATTTATTAAATATCTATATCCTTCTTCAAGAGAAATTCATGCTTTTGTCACATAGTTAGAAATTTTGAATTATAACTAAGTTATCTCTAATAAGGGTATCACAAGAGATAAGATTATATTTTAGTTGTGTCTGCATTATCACTGCTGCTGACAAATGAACCTTTTTTTAACCTATAACTCTTTCATATGTCTTAGTACTTCTACTGATTATAGATTAGTCCAGCATTTTGTTGTTAGAAATAGGCTTTACAGCAGTATATTTTACGTAGATATGGGAGGGGAGGTCTTCACAGTTAAAAATAATTTACAGACATAATGCTGTGTTGAAATCTATTTCAATACAATGACAATTCAAATTAAAATATGCAAAATGTTTTACAAATAAGTTTCCGTAATTTGCTTCATTGATCAGTGATTCTCAACCTTTTCTTCACCATGGACTTCCTTTAAATACTTTTTGTGACTCCGGGCCATGTTCATGAACCCCCAAGACTTAACTCAAGATTTAAATCATAACATTTCTTCAAGCCTTCATAGACCCCCTGTGACAACATTGCAGCCTCCTAGGGGTTCACAGACTACGGATTGAGAACTACTGATCTAGAACACAGACTTAAATGATTTGAGTTGTAAATCCAGCACATCAGGGATATGGAGGAAGGCAGGTTTCAAGATTATGTGATTTTCTTACAACTCCCACAAAAGGATTCTTGGAGAACCATCTAATAATTGATTGGCTAGTTGCTAATGTACATTACATATTAAATGTCTTCCATTCCTTTGTTGGAAGATTAATTTTCCTGGTATGGACTATTTACAACATGTTGGCAAATTACAGTTCACAGCATTGCAAGCTTTCATGTCCTGTAGTGAGAGAGATGGCACAAATAAATAGTTCAATTTTTGGATAGCCACAGGCTCTTCATACTTAACTTAATATTACCATCTGATTGGTATTTTGGTTTTCAAATCATCCTTACTCTTTTAGCATTGAATTCTACCTGGGGTAATTTTGAAACTTTGAACTGTCACCTTCTCTCTACAGTATGGAACTTATCATGTTTATTTCAGATGTACATTTTAAAAATTCCTATATTCATTTCAGTAAACAAAAACCCAGTTAAATATTTGTCCATTTTTGAGTATTCTATAACTTGTTACTTAGCATGAGTATTTCATCTTTACACCAATTGACAAGCTTGCCAATTAGGATAGAGGTAGTCTGTTTATAGATTTAAAAAAGGGAGAATAATTTTAAATAAAATTTAGTGGTATTGTTCAATGTTAAATGAGAACTTTAAATTAACCATAACAGGAATGTAGATTGAAGAATATATTTTATTCAGGTGCTAATATGTGATTTGACAAGCTGTGAACCTAAACTCTAGACCACGGGTGTCAAACTTGTGGCATCACATTGCCGTCACATTGTGTTTCACAATGTTTTTTCCCTTTGCGGAGCTGGGGTGACCGTGGCCTGCACATGACACATCTGGCTCATGGGCCGCCAGTTTGATATCCCTGCTCTAGAGGGTAAACAACAGTGACATATGAATAACTTTCCTGAATGTTTTGACAATTCCTATCCCAGATACCCTTGTATACAAAGTCAGGGAGAGTTAAGTGCCAGAATCTCTGAAGTGGTTGACAATACATCTCATCTGTTCTATTCTGCATGTTAGAAAATATATGCCAGGGGGAAAAAGCATCTTTTTTTTTCTAGCAAAAATAGGCTTCACCTGTCTTAAGGGAATCAGATAGATTTTTCTCTCTCTTTCTCTCAATTCCCCCTCAGGCAATAGGCATTTTTAAAAATAACTTTTATTAACAGGAGATTTTACAAAGTTTTTAAAACTGCAAACATAGGAGAAATAGAAAAACAAAAATATTATTAAAGGGTAGAAGGAAAAGCAAACAACAAAAAAGCAATAAACAGAAAAACATCTAAAGAAGCAACTTTCAATCTTTGCAGCAGTTACAAACATAGCAATATACTATCTCCATCCTCCCATATTGCATATCATAGTTTCCTTCTTCCTATACACATGCCTTTTTAATCAATAAATCCCAAAATCAGCAGTTCATTTTTATTCACTTACAGCAAGAATTCTACAAAGTGTTTCCAGTGTTTTATAAAAGTAACTGCAGTTCCTTCCTTGATCCAACAGCAATTTAGCTACGGTATTTCTGGAACCTCAGCCATCTTCTCAATCCATTCCTCTTCCGTAGTCATCCATCCAGTGGGGGGTTCCTCTTATCTTCCCTACCGGTTTGCTCCGCGTCAGAAGTGCACTACACTCACGCAAGCATAAAAACCCTTTGCGCATGTAGAAAATTATCTCGCTTAACAACATAACATTTGGGCTCAATTGTGTTCATAAGTTGAGGACTACCTGTAGTATATCGTAATTGTCTTCTAGGTAAAAAAAAGTAGATCTTCATGATTAAAATTTTGTAAAACATTTTTCAGTCTTCCAGTTAAAATCATCATTAACTCTTATAATCATTATTCAGTAATGATATTAGCCTATAATTGTATTTTATTTTTTGGGCAAATTCAAATCTTGTCCTTCCTTAAGAATCAGTGCTATCTGTAGCATTGTCCAACTATCAAGTATCTTTCCATTATCTAAAATTGAGTTTCATCTTTTTTTCCAAAACAATAAAAGCTCATCTTCAAAATATTTATAAGAAACAATCCATACAATCCATCTGGACTGGAGACTCTAAATTTGTTCACTTTTCTTTACAGCATAACAAATTTTCCTTACTGTTATTAATAGATCATTTTGGTGCATTATTTACTTTGGTAAAGTTTGTTTCTTTAAATATTCATCTGCCTTTATTTCTCCCCCGCCCCCGTAAAGATTTAGAGATCTCATTAGTTTGTCCTTTTTTTAAATTTTTATATCATTTAGAATCTTTCACCTATATTTTTGGTTCAGTTTATTGTTCTGCTGAATAAATTGTCCTGTTATCAATTCTGTGCTGGCATCCCATTCCATTTTAATAATAGTAACCTTACTTTTTTTTTAAAAAAAAGATTCTTTTTCCATTACAGTTCTCTGTTAAATCAAGCTGTAATCATATTTCATTTGGTATCCATCTACAACTTCTAAGTTTTTTCTTGTATATGTCGCTGAATTATGGTCACAGAAAGTCTTTGGCAATATTTCAACTTCGATGACACAAGTGGTCAAACTTTTGGAAATCCAAAACATGTCTGTCCTGGAAAAAGAACTTATGTCTTTCTGAAAAATAAGTACATTCTTTAGAGTCACCATTTTTATGTCACCATATATCAATTCAAGATTATCCATCATTTCAAAGAATATTTTGGTAGCTTGCCTTGCATCATTTTAATTCCTTTGGTTAATATTCTAGCTTGCTGTGGGCAGACTACTTCATTACAATCTCCCATTAGGCACCATTTTTATGACAGGTCCATTAATTTCCCCATATATCTATTGAAAAATGCAGATTTATTTTTATTGGAGCATAAATCCACTAAAGGATCTATCTTTTATTAAAATTAATCTCCACTCTGCCTTGATCATCACATAACATCATTTTTGGTTGCAAATGTGGATTTATGTAGAAAAGAAGTTTTTTTTTTTAACTTAAAGCAGCTGAGCTCCTCTACCAAGTTTTCATTAATAAAATATTTTTTAATCTTTCTTCTTTGCGTTTCTTGCAAACAAATTACATCCAATTTTAATTTCTTCAAATAATAAAATGCCTTCTTTGCTGGGAGGTATTTGCCCCATATATTTTCCAAGTTAGGAATTTAATATACATATTTATTGTATACATTTCAAGAAGTCTATTTGTGGCATCTAATGTAGTGATATCTTCCACAGCTTCTGGAGATGCACATGAGCTAACTTGGATACCAGTGAGAATAAGAAGTTATTTTCAGAAATCATTTTTTGAATAGTTGTAACTTTCCCAGCCAGCTTCCCGCAAGCAAAGTAAATATTGGGAGCTGGATTCACTTAATGCCTACCTAACTATTGCAGTGATTCGCTTAACAACCATAGCAAAAAATCATAAAATGAAGCACAGCTGACTTAACAATCACCTTGCTGAGCAATGGAAATTTTGCTCCCAATTGTGGTTGTAAGTCAAGAACTGTAGTAACTTTCTCCAGTGAGAAGGATCTTGGGATGAATGATAAGGCACAAGGATTAAATAGTGTAGTGTTAATGCTCAGCTATTTTCATACCTGTATTGGTGAGTGCTCATTTTTTGTGTTGCTCTTTAAAAAAGTATTTAACCATTGCTTTCAGCCATTTTCTTTGTCTGTCCAGTAAATCCTTTTCTTAACTGTCAATTTAGTTTTGGATATTTGAATACCAATTAGTTAATGATGACGATAAACTTAAATAGTTAAAAAGGAACAGTTGGCAATTAATTCTCAATTTACCCATTTTAAGAATATTGACTTGATTTTGGGGAACTGCTTTCTGTGTTCTTGAACAGAAAACCATCTTAACTGTACTTGACATCTTTGTTTGTATTATTCTGTGTAAAGCAACATGCATTGAAAGCAAAGAAGTCTCCAGAATAAGCATCTTATTATGAGTGGTAACAACTGCAACATTTGTTTTGAAGATAAGCTTTGACCCCTGAGATGTAATATGCTGTTGCATGTAAATTTTGATCTCCTCCTTTTGAAAAAACATTTATTTCATTTTTGAAAAAAAACCTTCAACACTATTATTTTGTTGTTTGATTGCAAACCACAGGACTTAAAAGGCATAAGAAATTTGAGGACTGAGCTGCAGGTCTCTCTGCATTTAATTGAAGGGTGTATAGGAAATGTTGACTTTTAGAGAGAATTCTGTAATATCTGTTCCTGCATGTAAAGTTTTAGCCAAGCAGTAATGAATAGCTTACACTGAGTATTGCCCTCACCTGTCTTGTCACAGTACAATAACACTTAGAAGTGATAGATCTGCTTATCCTAACTTCTGTATTGCTGAACTGATTTACTATTTCTAGTGCCTAATTCTAGTCTAATGCTGCGTAGTCTGAATTTATATGACCATGATAGGGCATTGTGGGATGTAGCAAACATCTGATCTCTTTTTTAATTTTTTTATGTTTTATTATTCAGGACAGAGAAGAGAAAAATTATTTTAAAACAATGACACAATAGCCAAATTTTCTGGAATCTTTTAAGTCAGGGGTTTCCCAACCCCAGGTCCATGGACCAGCACCAGTCTGAAGCCTGCCAGGAACTGCCCCGCGCAAGCAAGTGAAGTCCCATCCACACACAGGATCCAGGCAGCTCACAAAACCACACACACCCAGTCCACAGAAAAACTTCCTGCCATGGAACCAGTCTCTGGCACCCAGAATGTTGTAGGCTATTGCTTTAGATCATGGGTGTCAATCACGCAGCATCACATTGCCGTCACGTGACTTTTTGGAGACGTTTTTTCCCTTCATGGAACTGGGGTGGGCATGGCTGTGCGTGACGCATCCAGGCCCCGTCAGTTTGACACTCCCACTTTAGATGATGATTATATTGCTCTGGACATTTAAAATCACTATATGTAGTTTTCTGTTATGACCACAATTGAACCCAACATTTCTGTTGCTAAGCAAGACAGTTGTTTAGTGAATTTTGCCCCATTTTTACCACCGTTCTTGCCAGAGTTGCTTAGGGAATCATTGCAGCTGTTAAGTTAGTAACAAGGTTGTTAAATGAAGCTGGATTCCCCATTGCTTTGCTTGTCAGAAGTTTGCAAAATGTGATCACATGACCCCAGTACACTGCAACCATCATAAATATGATTCCGTTTCCAAGCGTTTGATTTTTGATCATGTGACCATGATCAAACTGTCATAAGTGAGCAACGGTCATAAATGTGCAAAATGGTCATAAGTCTTTTTTTTCAGTGCCATTGTAATTTGGAACAGTCACTAAATGAATTTTGTAAATTGAAGATTATCTGTACTGTACACATTATTAAGTTATTATTTGAATAATAAGTAGTTAAGTTTTCCAAGCCATTTTCAGGATCATTTTTACTGTGCAAAACTACAGGTAGTTTCAAAATCCTATCAGTGATGATAGCACTTTTCTGTCCAGATCAAACTGCCCATCCTATACCAAGTTTACACCAGTGGTTATGTAACACTATCACTAAATTATGGGAGATCAAGTCCATCCTATTTGATGATACAAAATTGGAAGAAAAAAAACATTACTCATTTGCTGCCCATGAAATTTAATTATATAGTACTTTGGAGACACTAGAACACATTGTCCTTTGAGCAAGAGATTAGTAGCGGGTCTTATTTAGCTGTTCCTTTAATGATATCAGTTTTCCCAAGCACTTCATGCTATAATGAAATAAAGTATGAGACAGCATGCTTTGATGGAACTGATTATACTTCTTTCAAATAATAAATTGATGAACATTTCCTAATCTGTATGGTATTTGATTTCTATGTTTTTAGTACTCCGTATTTCACTTTTGTACTTTCTAAATTCTTACAACAGTAAACCTATTAGTTGAGGGTTTAATATGTTTGATCCTATGTTGTTCATTTCATCAGATTCACAATACATCATAATTGAAAACTATCATATACATATTTATAAGTAGTGAAATTGGAGTTGCTGAATTGTGGAAAAGTACAGTATATGGTGATGACTACATTACTAACAATGGCCATTTAAAAAACAAAACAATTTGACATCCTGACCATAATAAGCTACCATAACAAATATACACATACATAGCATAAAACTTTTTTTATTTAACTCCGCAAACAAATCACTTCAAAGCTTTAGTTGATTAAATTGCACCTTTAATGAATTATAGTTAAGAGATTCAATTATATTATTCAATTATTTGATGGCTGTTTTTTCTATGTCAGATTGGTGTAGAGCTTTGTCTACTGGTGTTATGTAGCATGCATTAAATAATTGATGAGAGATAATATATTTTCTGTTGAAAAATATAAGAGGTTTATAATCTTTTAGGAGTCCCTGCGGATTTTACTCCACTAGTCGTTGCTGACTATAGGGGTAGTGCTTTAAAATGGATTTTAATTTAATTGTTCATAAGTAGCTCAGCAGAGTATGAGAATCAGTTTGGTGGAGGCATCAGGTTAGAAACCAAATTCTAACCCCACTTTGGGCACAAAGCCAGCTGGGTGACCTTGGGCCAGATACTTTGTCTTAGCCCTAGAAAGGAGACAGTGGCAAACTACTTCTGAAAAATCTCAGGGACTTTTAGGTAGTCTCCAAGAATTGGACACAATGGAAGAAAAAAAAGTAGAGCATATAAGTAAAATAAAAGCCGCCATAATTTTATGACATGCTATACGTTATCACAGTTTAAAACAAGGATCCTCTAGAGTAAAATGTCCATAACTTATAATCAGTATAAACATCCTTATATTAATAAATAAAAGATAAAGGACAGCTTCACAGGGACCTTAAGAAAAAGAAGCATTCTTGGTGCTTTTCTAAGCTCAAAGAGATCTGATTTCAAATATAATTACAGTGGGAGTTACTGGTAATTCCCAAAAAAATGAGGCATGTCAGCAGTGACTCTCAAAGCTTTGTAGCAGGGGTGAAAAAAAAAAATTCCTACCGGTTCTATGGGCGTGGCAAGGATACTGTAAAATCTCCATTCCCACCCCACTGCAGGGGAAAGATATTGCAAAATCTCCATTCCCACCCAACTCTGGGGCCAGCCTGAGGTGGTATTCGCCAGTTCTCCAAACTACTCAAAATTTCTGCTACCGTTTCTCCAGAACCTGTCAGAACTGCTGAATTTCACCCCTACTTTGTAGCACATTACATATTAATTGTTTTACTATCTTAACCCAGGGACACCTTAGTGGCTCTGAGCTTAGTTGTTTGCTTCCAGACATTTCATTATCTGATGGAGTAGCATGATATAACCTGTATGACAAACAGCATAAAAATAAAGAAAAATAGGTGAAATACTTAATTATTTTATACTATTAGTTCCAGTTTTATTGAATTGGGGAAAACTTTCTGAAAAGTTGCTGCTGCAGGACTAAAATCTGGGAGAACCTGTTAAACAAAAGACATTGCATGAAAACTTACTAATTTAAACATTGTAGAAAGCGAGGCATATGCTGATTGAAATGCAAAATGCCTTTAGATTGTCATGCTAGCTTTAATTTTAAAGGCAAATCACTCAATTAACTTTGATTAACTGCAAATTTGAACCACACTGAGAATGATGAAAAATAGCTTGCAGCTCCATTTTGTAGTCTGAATCCATGCTACAGTGCAGCTACACAGATAATTATAATATAAAATAGATGCTGAAGAACCTAGTAAAATCTGTTGAATAAGAAATGAAGTCTAAATGCTCCCCAAATTTAAACACCACTTTATAGATTAATTTTTAAGTGTGGCCATAAAATACCTTGCCATAAGCACCTTGGGTGTGGTATTAAGATTAAATAGCAAGTAGTTTGGGAGCTGAGCAATAATGACAATAAGATTTAAGAAGAGAAGAATGATCAGAATCATAGAATAATACAAAGGATGCAAAAACATGCCTATCAATAGATGGGTGCATTAATGTCTTTGTTAGAAAAAATGCAGAGTTTAATTTGTAAGAAAGCTCTAAGCTAGAGCACTTTCGCAGAATTTTATTTAAGAGTGATTATGATGGTTTCCTGCTGATCATCCAGATGAAATTCTCTGGTCTTTTGTTGCTAATCTGATTAGAGACTTAATTTAAGAGTCAGTTTAAAGTGGTTCCTCACTTTATATAACCGGCAATAAAAAAAAGTCATTTCTATTCTGAGCTAACTTTCCAAATATATCATAAGCCAAAACTAAAGAACACTCAGTGCAATTTACCCAAAGGCAACCTTTTTTTAAAGGGAAAAGATATAAATAAAATGCACTGACCCTCCCACCTTTGTCCCAATTGTCTTTTTCCAGCTGTTCTATTGGGTATTCTGCAGGTCATTTCTATACTTGAGGTAGATGACGTAAGAGGCGTTTTAGTTGCCTTTTTAAAAAAAATGACATTTGAAATGTTTATTTATAAAAGACTTCTCCACCCTGGCGATATCCAGACCTGTGGTTTTCAACTTTCAGTATTGTAGTCTCAGGCATGGCCAGACTAAGGAATTTTGTGAGCTGAGGCTCACTCACTTGAAGGGCTCCCAAATTAGATAAAACTCTTTGAAAAATATAGATAGCATTTTTTTATTCCTGGATAGGGAATCTTTGACCCAGCAGATCTTGCTGAACTATAGCCTCTGGCATCCTTCACAATTGCGCCTGTGAGTCCCAAGAGAAATATGTTTCAGAAATATCTTAAAGAAAATAGCTTTTTTTTAATTTACAGCTATATCCCGGAGAAATTTCAGGGACTTTACCAGGAAGCTAGAGACAATTTTTATTCAACTTGAAATGGGGGTCAGAGTAGCTACTCCTGCAGGACTAATGGCTTTGATCTGACTCCATAGTATTTTCATAAGTTATTACTATATTATTTGGGTACTGGTGATTGTCATCTGCTTTGTCTTGTAATTTCTTGAATAAATTGACTCTGGGACAGTTTGGTTAGATATGTATGCCCCACTCAGTCTGGGGTTTGGGTCTCATGAGCAAGATGTGAGATTAGTTAATTCCCCTGTTCTGAATTATAGTTTCACAAATTATTTTCAGTATTGGTATACTCTATATTCTGGGCAATGCTTTCTGTTTTGTAGTTAGGGCCTCTTTAAGTTAAGCTTTTGCAACCCTACAGCTAAATAGTTGCAACCTAATATGACTGCTCTACCAAAAATCCTGACTCCTTCTCCGCACTGAGTTAACTTGAAGTAACATCCAGATGTTAAAATCCATATGGAAATAAAACTGATTTAGCTCTGCTTGTTATGGAGTACATCTTTTAGTGTTTTAACCTAGTTAAGGAAAGAGCACCTAAGAAAGGTATAGCCTCTCACTTAGCTACTTTCTCTGGGAATATTTCTTCAAATAGCAGCCAATCCAGTTTATATATTGGCTTCATTTAGTAAAGGGGCTGTCTAATGTGAAATGGTTTTTTTATTATCCTGGACTTAAAGGACAAGGTCTTTCTGTAGATGGTCATTCTGTACCATCTATAGAAAGCAGGGCATCTTTTACTTTAAAAGGCAGGACCGTTGTAAACATAATAGGACAAATGTTTTGTGATGGGTTCCATTTTGTAGGGCTCTGCGATATAAGAAAATACCGTATATTTAGCAGAAAATTGGAGACATTTGAAAATGCATACTGCAGTTAAGGAATTGCCTATATATATGTTAGATTCATTACCATGTTGATACATGATTGTTCAATAACATTCGCAACAAAAATTAGATGGGCTTTTTTTTTTACTGGAAGTGAAAATTATTTGTTGAAGATACTATATTTTATTTCATTTCATTTTTAGGAAGTCTGAGTCCCAAATGGCTGGGTGTCTTACAACTAAAAACAAACTCATTAAAAGAAAAATACTTCAAACCAGGAGGTTCAAAAGTTGAAAAATAAAAAAAATAAAAAAATAAAACCAAAATACAACAAAACCAAAAGGAGGCTCCATATTTG
This sequence comes from Pseudoxenodon macrops, assembly GCA_032467955.1. NCBI lineage: Eukaryota > Metazoa > Chordata > Lepidosauria > Squamata > Pseudoxenodontidae > Pseudoxenodon > Pseudoxenodon macrops. The sequence goes on from JANHFT010004117.1 coordinate 81,986, forward strand.
CCTTGTTCTGGAGACCTGGAAGAAATTGGGTTTTCCCCAATTTTTTTTCTAAGCTCCAGGTTTTCAACAATTTTCTAATAATGTGAGGAGTATGGATATTCCACACAACTGAAGGACAGACAGCTAGAGATAGGCTGCCCCTCAGATATCTAGAGCCTATTTCATGAAGGAAATTAAAGGCAATGACTATCATCTGAAATTGTACTTAGAAGTCAACAGGCAGCCTCTGCAGCTTTTTTCTTATGGATCATCATGGCTATTCTTAATTTTAGATAATTTAAATAATTTTCTTAATCAAAATTCTGTTCGTTCAACCGTAGTGCACCTGAATACTGCCAAATCTCTTTTAGCCATACATATTGGTGATACTATATTTATCACTTATATGCAAAGAAGGTGGGTTTTTTTTGGCTTGGACAGCAGTGGAATATGGGGATCTTCTACAAGCCAGAAATTGAGTTATAGGTCCACCCAGAATTCATTTATGAATTCATTTAAATAAACAAATAATGTACCCAAATGACTCCTTCACAGACCATTACAGCTATTTACATTTATGACATGAATGTATAATTTCCCTGAAATATAGGTCGATTATGTATTTTTCTAATTATATTTCACACTTCAGGAGTGTAAGTCAGTCTGTAATGTGAAGCTTAGAAAAAGATTGTGTAAATTGGGGGAAACCCAAGATTCATTCCAAACTTATTTTTAGAGAAGTGTCAATGAGATTTTTAAATACTCTTAAAACTGAAATTTAAGAAAGGATATTAAGGAAACCTTTTTTTTATTACAATTGTTTTCCTTTTGAAAGGTTTGCTGAAAACTTTTTTTTGATATGACATTGTTCTTAACAAAACTTCAGACTTTTACAATGAAACTGAAATTAAATTGAATGCTTTGCAGTCATATCCTTCTAAAAATATGCCACTGTGTTGCTATCATGTGAAAAAGCTTTCTGTAGAAATGAAAACTGAAAAACGTTGTTAAATTGATTTCAAGTTCTTGAAAGGTAGATTCCACAATTAGTAACACACGTCTTTTGATGCCGTTCCAAATACGGTCTTGACTCTGATATTCTTACCCATGTCATAAAATAGGGAGTTGCAACAACTGCCAATTCACTGAGGAAATATATTGTGCTACTCGGAGGTGGAGAGTGAGTTAAATAAACAAATATAAAGCCAGCTGGGGAGGAAGGGATTTTATTTCTTTAAAATCACCATATGCTTCTTTTCTCTTTCAGCAGCAGGATGGAATTGAATGGAGAAAGCATGCTGACTAACAAGCCAGAATCTGTAACTTCAAAATTGTGATTTGTGTGGCCTGCACTGGGAGTTTGAGCTGCAAAACCTTTCCAAGGGACTCCAGAAGTGTTTAAACAGCCATGGCACTCTTCACTCCATGGAAATTGTCTTCTCAGAAACTTGGCTTCTTTCTGGTGACTTTTGGCTTTATTTGGGGAATGATGCTCCTGCATTTTACTATTCAACAGAAGACTCAGCATGAAAGCAGTTCAGTGCTTCGTGAACAAATACTGGATCTCAGTAAAAGATACATAAAAGCATTAGCCGAAGAAAATAGAAATGTAGTGGATGGACCTTATGTTGGGACAATGACTGCATATGGTGAGTAGGTTTGCATATATTCCTATACTGAAACTGCAATATTTCATGCCTTATTCAGTAACATCTGGCCAGTCAACTCATCAGCCTATAGCTGGGGTTTAGAACTTACTTACTTACTTTACAAGAATAAACAATATCTCCTTTTATAACTTGTTTCCAGAGGATTTACAAAGGATTTTGTAAACCATAGTGGTCTAGTAGTTAGAATACAGTACTGCAAGCTAACTCATTGTTCACTCCAGCAGTTCGATTCTCACCAGCTGAAGATTGACTCGGCCGCCTGTCATTTCAAGGTTGGTAAAATGAGATTGTTGAGGGCAACATGCTGACTCTGTAAACTGCTTAGAGAGGGCTGTAAAGCATTGTGAAACAGTATATAAGTCTTAAGTGCTAGTGCTAAACCAGCCAGACACATAAAAAGTTGATCTAGGGTACACAGGAACACCCATCTTCTCTGATTTAGGGTACGTTTACGTATACCATAACTTAATGAGGTATTGCCATGAGCATATGTATATGTTAATAATGGCTTGTATATCAATAACATGTAATCATAGCGCCCTATACACAATCCCCAATTTTAAGAAAGTGGGATTAAAACCAGCATCTGCCTCCTGAAACAATCATGTCAATTGGGTTGATTCTGGTAGAATAGTGTGGTCCTAGAAATTGACTTAGACTTGGATACCTGTTAAAAGAAAGCCCACAACACAAATGTGATACACTCCTGGCAATGTATGTCAGCTTATAAGTGGGGCACTGCGTTTTAAAACAACTTCAGCTTCCTGGTGGCCCCTCAAAGCAAACAAGAATTCCACTCTTTCTGGATGTGGCATTAGTTTTCTTCCTTTGGATCGTGGATGTTTACAGCAGCCTGAATACCGTATTCACATCATTGTAGCTCTTAGCAGCTGTTTATATTTATAAAGTATACACAAGATTTCCCTGTTTGATTTTAGACTTTTGAAATTAAAGAAAATTGTGTGTTGCAGTAATTATATCTCTTTGTTCAGGGATGAATTTCAGTATGGAATTAAAAGCAAGGGGGGGGGGAAACCAGTACAAGCTAGTAAATGCCCACGATTTAGACAGTAACCAACTTACTTTTAAAGAGAATTATCAGTAGAGAAGAGCAAGACAAGACAAATTTGTCTCCAATTCCATAACTGTTGGTTTAAGTGGTCGTCTATAACAGGAAAGAAGAATCTTGCAGATTCTTGTGGATATGATGTTTCATTTGTTTGCTATTTTTATAAAGAAATTTCAAAGTTTGGGAGACTTATATTTAAAAGCTGGCAGTGAGCACTATGAGCTCAGCCTTTCCACTACATTTTTTAAAAAAAGGTTAAGATTTAATTTTGGCCAGAGAACTGCTGCTTTTAAAAAAATCTTCCTTTTCCCAACCTTATTGTGTAATAGAAGATACATGATTAAATATACTGCTAGGACAGCAGCTAAAAACACATCACATAAAAGGCAGGAAATATAACCTGTTTAACTTCTTCCCCAATTGGTTTGATTATCTACCTATTTAGTGAATGTAAAAACAAATAAAAGTGATACAACAATAGTATACATTGTTTTCAGAAAACAAATGTTTATACTATAGTGACCTTCCCTAATTATAGATAGTCTTGAACTTATAACCATCCATTTAGTGACCATTTACGACACTGAAAAAAGCAATTTATGACCGTTCATCACACTTGTGACTGTTGCAACATCCCCATGGTCACATGATCAAAATTTGGATGCTTGGCAACTGACTCATATTTATGACAATTGCAGTGTCTCGGGGTCATATGATCACCTTTTGTGACCTTCTGACAAGCAATGGGGTCAGCCAGATTCACTTAACAACCATGTTACTAACCTAACAAGTGTAATGATTCACCTAACAACAGTGGCAAGAAAGGTTGTAAAATGTGGCAACGGTAACTTAATAACTGTCTTGCTTAGCAATGGAGATTTTGGGCTCAATTACAGTCATGCATCAAGTACTACCTGTATACTGTAAAACCTTGGTTAAGACAATACGGCCTTTTAAGTAAGAATGACATTTAAGAGACGGCTAATACCCAGTATATACTTCCTGGGGAAAGCCCCTCTTTCAAATACAGGGCTTAACATCATAAACACATATTTTAGCTCTGCTCCTCCCGACGATTATAATCTTTCTCAGACTGTTCATAGATTTATCTGTAAAATCCAGCACCTACGATTTGGTTTCATACCAGTTAAAAGATAATATTATTGATCCAAACTAAGATTACATCTTCTGCAAAGCACACATCAGCTAACATTGTCCCAAAGGTGCTTATTCAAGAGGCAACTAAACTTTCTGGTTTTTCTTTGAAAATGTTTTGCTTCTCATCCAAGAACCTTCTTCAGCTCTCTTGGATGAGAAGTGAAATGTCTTTAAAGAAAAAGCACCTTTGGGACAACCATGACCTGGATGGATGACTGAGAATCTCCATAGACATCAGCAAGTTCTAGGTCAAGAGGTTTCCACCTTCACAAGGTCCCTATATGGATTTTAACTCTCAGAATTCTCCATAGTAATCATTCTGGCTGTGGAATCCTGGTTGAAGTTCACAATCCTGGAAGATTTCTAGATTGGGAAATGGTCACATTATTTGCTCTGCCTGACCTCTCTTAATTCTTTTCAAAGGATACCCATCTAGAATGGATTTCTATAAGAATCTCTTATGTTTGTATCATTCATTCATTCATTCATTCATTCACATGTTGCCCATTGTCATTGTCAAGTGACTCTGGGTAGCTATATCTGCTTTTTTCAGGAAGTGACATAGGTAACCTATCTGATGTTGGCATCAATATTAAGTTTTAGTTTGTTAATCTATAATCAGTCCCACTCTGCCCAGAAGGAGGGCAGAATTTTTACCATCTCTTTGAAATTTGTTGAATTGGAAGGCTAGTCGTAATAGCATCAGTTTTACTGTACACCCTCCTCTAAATCTTAGGTGAAATTTCCTCATTGTTTCATGCAGAGCCTAAACATTTATAGGAGTAATCTCCACAAATAAATAAAAGATGAAAGAAATATTTGTTCCTGAATGTTAGGACACGTTGCCTCCCATAAAGATGCCAGTGTTAACCAGCAATGTTAAGAAGCTTTTAGAATGAATAGGATGTACTGTACTCATTTTGTCTAGTTTCTGTAAAAGTTATTTTACCAAAGTTGGTGTAACATCAAAACATTTCTGCTATTTTAAAGACTTATTTAATATAGTATGGTATGTTTCCCATCTTGAGTTACACATGAAAAAAAAAGGTGGAATAAAATTATTTTAAAAATAATCTAAATATTTCTACTGTTCTAAAGACCTATTTTATACAGCATTAAAATGGACACCTAACATCAAAAACGTCATTAAAAAAGCACAACAAAGAATGTTATTTTTGCGCCAACTCAGGAAGCTCAAACTGCCCAAGGAGCTGCTGATACAGTTCTACAGAGGAGTTATTGAGTCTGTCATCTGCACCTCCATAACTGTCTGGTTTGGTTCTGCAACACAACAAGACAGATTCAGACCTCAGAGAATAATCAGAACTGCAGAAAAAATAATTACTGCCAACTTGCCTTCCATTGAGGACCTGTACACTGCACAAGTCAAAAAGAGGGCCGTGAAAATATTTACTGACCCCTCGCATCCTGGACATAAATTGTTTCAACTCCTACCCTCAAAACGACGCTATAGAGCACTGCAAACCAAGACAACTAGACACAAGAACAGTTTCCCCCCGAACGCCATCACTCTGCTAAACAAATAATTCCCTCACCACTGTCAAGCTCCAACTCCACCAACGTGGTGTCAGCGTTGACCGTGTTCCTCATGTTGCCCTTATAGTTAGTTAGGTGCTGCAGTCCCTGCCACATGTGTTTTGGGTTGTTATCTGCCAGAAGTTTGTGTTGTTGTTTAGCCATCTTAATGCCTCTTCTAAGGTTTGCCCTGGCCTCTCTGGTATCACTGTCCTCTGCCTTAAAGGCAGAATCCCTGGCTCTCAGAAGCATCCATACCTCAGCAGTCATCCAAGGTTTACAATTCCCATAGACTTTGATGCACTTATCCATTGTTATGCTGTCAGTGCATGCTTTGATGTAAGAGAGTAGGGCATCAGTGTATTCATGCAGGTCTTGATGTTCAAATACACTCCCTCAGCGGTTTCAAAACAGTCCTGTAGCTGGATGAGAGCACCCTCTGGCCAGGTTTTAACCATTTTCATGGCTGGCTGAGTTCTTTTCCTGAGAGGGACATACTTCAGGCATAACAGGAGTGAAAGATGGCTGGATGTACCCAGGTGGGGGTGAGGAATTGCTCTGTATGCCTGTTTCTGATTAGAGTACACACGGTCTAAAGTGTTCTTCCCTCTGGTGGAGAATTGCACCTACTGCACAAATGTAGGGAGAACTGTCTTTAGACATGCTTCATTGAAGTCCCCAGTCACGACAAAAGTGCCCCCTGGATGAGTTTTCTGCTGCCTGGAGATGACATCATAGAGCTTAAAAAGTGCCATGCTGACATTGGCATCAGGTGGAATATAAACAGCTATAATGATTATCACAGTGATTTCTCTAGGCAGATAAAATGGCTGACATGTGACAGTCTTCAGTTCCACATCTGGGGAGCAATACTTATAAACTACTCTACTGTTAACACACCAGTTGCTGTGTATATAAATACAGAGTCTTCCTCCCTTGCTCTTACCAGACTCACCATTTCTGTCGGAGCGATAAGTGACACAGCTTGTCAACCCCACTGCCACATCAGGTACAGATGGATGTAGCCAGGTCTCCGTTACAACCATCACACAGATTTCACAGAGAAGCCTGTTTGCTGCCATCTGCAGCTCTAATTTGTCAATTTTGTGGACGAGAGATCTGGCGTTCTTCAAAAAGACACTAGGCAGTGCTAGTCTGTGGGACTGCTTTCGAAGCCAAGCCAGCAGACCGGCTCTACAACTGCGCTTTTCTTTCCACTCCTTTTGCTTTCGTTTGCACCTCCCCAACCTGACAACAATCTATGGAGATCCTGGAGGCCTCACCATGCAGTTCAGTATGTTATGGGATTGCTGAAAATCACTGGTAATTCTGGATTGACTTGTGAGCCTGATGTTTAGTAGCTCTACATGAGTGTAGGCAAATTTTGCCCCTTGCATTACACTGTGCATACACATCCATACACACATTATTCCAAGCATCACACACCAATATTGGGAGCCCAGGGCCACTGCATGTGAACGCGCCACCATCTTGTGGCCAAAAGAAAGATAATAAAATGGGGAAAACTCACTTAACAATCTCTTAGCAATCAAAATTTTGGGCCATGTTGTGGTTGTAAGTTGAGGAGTACCAAATCAAATGATTAAATTAGTGTATGAGTGAAATGCTATGGACAGCAAGGCATTTGACAAAGTAGATTATATCTTACTTCTTGTTAAACTAGAAACATGTGAGATAAACAGCATCACCACCAGATGGATTTGTAACTGGCTGATAAACCGTACTCAATGAGTAATCCTTAATGGTAGTACATCTACATGGAGGGAAGTAAGCAGTGGGGTACCACAAGGCTCCTTCTTAGACCCAGTATTCTTCAATACCTTCATAAATGATTTAGATGAGGGAATAGAAGGGAAACCCATCAAATTTCCAGATGATATTTGTTAGATCGCGCAGCGTAGGAAAGACTCAAGTCGCAGTGAACAGTCAACTCTCGTTTATTGCAATCAGCTCGTAGTAATCCGGACTGCCTGCTGGCCGTGGGGAACCCTCTTTTATGGGATTCCCCTGGCTTGCAGGCAGACAATTAC
>JANHFT010004117.1:95795-125353 GCA_032467955.1 Pseudoxenodon macrops
CACTCTCTGGAGGCTTCAGGATGCTTCCCTGAAGCCTCCGGAGGGTAAAAAACAGCCCAACAGGCAAATCGAAGCTACTTCCGGTTTCCCCATTGGACCGTTTTCGTTCTCTGAAGGCTTCAGGAGGCTTCCCTGAAGCCTCCGGAGGGTAAAAAATAGCCCAACGACGTGGCTTGTGCCGGATGAGATGACATGCGTCTTGGAAGCTCCCGAGAGGCCGTCGAACCTCAGCCCAACCAGGGGTCCTAGTAGACCCTGAACTGTCCTGGAGGGACACTGGAGTACAGGGGCATCAGCCTGCATGAACAGGGAAATAGCAATTTCCCTGTAGTGCAAGCTGAAGCCTCTAAACCCGGCAGCTGAGGAGGTGGGGCTGGATCCGCTCCAAGCCAGGGCAGCCATATCGAATGGAGCAGAAAGGAAATACCATTTGTCCAGAGGAGAAGATCCAGGTGATGTTGCAGGAGTGGTGAAATTGAACAAGGTGTGGAACTGGGTGAGTTCGGCTCTTTAAGAAGAAGGGGGAAAGTTTCAAAGTGAAAAACGAAAGCCTGAGAGAGAAAAAATGGCGGCTAACCGGCACTTGGACTTAAAAGGGGAAACAACAAATTTTTAAACAACAGAATTTAAAGATTGTTTGCTTTTGCATCTGGAAGGGGAAGTTTAAAAAGACTGAAAGGGGGGGGAGAAATTGGGAAGAGGAATTTGGAGAGCATTATACTATATTGAGAGAAATACAGAATTTATTAGAAAATTGATGGAGCCATCTGCTGGCGAAAAGAAGCTATTATAATATTTGGGAGAAAGTCTGAGAATAAAAAGAAATATATACAATACAAAAACTGTGGGGGTTTTGACCTTGTGGTGGAAGATAACCCAGATACAGTGAGATTTGAAAGATGGTGTGTGTTTGGTCTGCATTTTCAGAGAATAAAAAACTATTGGACTTGGAAGGAAATAGACAGTATATAAAAGGAACTGCATGGATTCCAAATTCAAATTTAAAGAGACAGTGCTATAAAAACTTTAAAGATCTACAATTGAACAAAATGGAAACAAAGAGACATGAGGGATTTTTAGAACTTATTGAAATGATAAAGAATATGCGTAAAATGTGGAAAGGAGAAAAAGAATTTGGGCCTCTGCTGGAATGTGAAAACAGAAATGGAATTGAAATAATAGAAAAAATATGTAGAGATAATTTCACTGGGTTTAACAGTGATTTTAAGAGAGTAATAAGCAGAGGAACTCAGGTTAAAGGAGTTGAAAAGAAAAAATACAGATGATTTCACTGGGTTTAGCAGTGGTTCTAAAAGAATAAAAAGGGGGAAATATTCTACTCAGAGGGAGTTTCCCGAGCATTATTGATTGACAACGCTCCTGAGGGAGCATGGCTGAGGCAGGGCTCAGAAGGACATTCTTGAGCGGATGTACACGGAGGACTAAATTACAAAAAAAATAAATAGAAAGAGGGTTTTTTCCTCCCCCAATTATCATAGCCTCTATTCCCCGGCAGTGGCAATCCTCCTCAGGGGCACTATTATTATGGCATACCTAATAATCAAGGACTGTACTCAATCAGGACGCAAAGGTGAATCCAAGGACAAGGGTTCCAAGTGGAGGTCCAAGCACCCCTCCCAGGAGGCCTCCTCCTCCTCTAAAGTATCCACAGCAGCCCGTAAGGATGAACACCACTGCCAAAAGGCATTATACAGGATCTATAATAAGGTGGCAGGGGTGCAGGCTCCCCAGGCCCTTCCTTTCGGGGAAACCACCAATTCCCCACCACATTCCCCGGGGGCCTTCACATCTATGGGACCAGAGACCAATGTCCTATCCCTGGAAACGTTCTGGTCAATTCGGATTTAGATCTATGGGTCCTACAACTGAATTACAGCCAAGTGACCTGATTCAACCTCAGTTTAGCAGGCCCAGCAGTGCCCTGGAGACTACATTTACACCTATGGCCGCAGGCCTCAGGGACGCCTCCCAGTTTTCTCAACTATTACCAGAGGCAATGCAGGCCATAATAGCGGATACAATCAAACGGGATTTCTGCTGGCCTTCAGCAATCTCATAGGGAGACCCCTATTGATAATGAAGCCTTAGGAGAGGCTCTAAGCCCTCCCCAAATAAATAGCCTCCTGAAAAGGGAGTCGATGACAGGCGCCATTTGTGGCGTGCATCCGTCTGCCATGACTTGAGCCAAAACATCCGTCCGGCTGCAACTGTGGAGCTGATGGATCTGGCGGTGAATCGAGCTGCGTTGACTGTAGCGTCCGCTGACAGTTGAGTCGCTGCAACCAGCTTGTTAAAATCCTGGCAGATCCTGGAATCTACTGTGAGAAGCCTCTCCTGTAATTGACACAACCAGATGAGAAGGACCGAGCAAAGAAGGAAGCTGTCATGGAGGTCCGAATAGCCTAAGTGGCTGCTTGATGCGCTCTTTGTAACGACTGTTCCATACATCTGTCTTCCGGATGGAGAGATTCTGTCGGGTCGCCCGGTAACTTAGATGCCGCCACAGGCGAGTCAACTGGTGGAACGTGGAGAACTTTGAATAATTCGGGGGCTGCATTATAAATCTTTCTCTCAGCCACGGAAGGGTTTGGACCAGACCCTGGGGAAGACCATTGACATTTGATAATATCTGCGAATAGCTTTGGGGAGAGAACAAATTCCTCCTCTGAGATACGTTCGAGGAACAGTGGATCAGTCATGTCTTTCCCCATTTGAGCTTCGGGGTCTGGGCCGTGGTTGCAAGACCAGCTACATGTTTCGCCTTATAGAGTAAGGAGCTGAATAGAGAGAGTTGAAATAGGCCAGGATGGGACAGTTGTTCGGGCCGCATGTTCTCATCTTCAGAGAGGTTAAGGTCTACAGACGCTTCACCTTTGTAATGGAGGGAAACTTCCTCAGATGAGGAGAGATGAATCTGGATCAGGACGGTAGTCAGGATCCCTAGTATGGGGAGCGCCTGACCAGACTTTTGGAAGGGACGAGGCTTCAATTGAAACACAGGTGGCATACCTTGGATGCCTGGAGGGCCCTCTGTATATATGTCAGAAGGACCTCATCCTTGTGGAGGACGGAGCCTCTGTTTGTCTCTTTCTAGTCAGCTACACTGGAAAACAGGGTCACCCCCTCAACCTTAGGGAGGTGGATTAGGGTGAGTATTGCCAAGGCCTATGAACTCTAGGCCTTGCCATTGCCGACACATGTCACCGCCCATTCTACTAGGACTACAGCTACCACTGCAGCATGGGCAACAAAAGCTTCCATAGAGAAGGTCTGCCAAGCGGCTACCTGGTCATCTCCATCCTTCTTTATCCGCCATTATAAGTTGGATACTTACGCCTCGGCTGAGGTGGCCTTTGAGGCGGGTACTTCAGAGTGTCCACACAGGGCACAGGATTTCGGATGGGGCTGCACCCACCTAATAGGACAGCCAGCTTTGGTATATCCCATTCCTGGATGCTGTCTCCACTAAAATGGAGAAGGGGCATCTTATCTGACACACCCCTTTTCATTGACGTGGAGACAGCATCCAGCCCTACCCAAAATTCCATCCGGTCATGGTTCCAAGAGGGTCTATGGCTATAACACAGAGCAACACATAGGTCTGCATCAACGCCTTCGTCAAAAAGCTGGAGACGCAAGTAGAGGAGGTATTTCATCTCAAATTGCAGACTCAGTCCTATCAGCTTATAGACAGAGTTAATGCATTCTTGAATGCTGTCTCAACGTCAATGAGAAGGACTATGTCAGATAAAACCAACGGCCTTTCTCTTAGCAACTTTGTAGGTTGGCCTAAGAGATAGGAAGTATTGTAGTATCTGAGTTTAATGATTGGGTGGGCACTTAAACCTGGCTATCCCATATTACAATCCAACATCTGAACCACTATGACACATTGGCCACTGTCATTCTCTTCTTTATTTGCTTTTCCTTTCCAGCGTGTGTGACACAGGGTAAGATACACTCCTTCCTTGCATATTCTTTTTTCCCTCCACTCTTCTTATCACTCCTGTTATCTGTAATGGAATGAGGCCGGAATGACAGTCCTCAAGATCAATCATATTCCCATACTTCATGCATTTACTGAATATTGAGTAAGGTAAAGGTTTCCTGTGTCCAACTCTAGAGCGCTGTGCTTATCTCTGTTTTTTGACCGACGGAACCAGCATTGTCTAATGACACTTTCCATGGTTATGTGGCCAGCATGAATATATGCCAAAGGCGCATGGAACACTATTACATTCCCACCGAAGTGGTACCTATTTATCTACTTGCATTTGCATGCTTTTGAACTGCTAGGTGGTAAGAAACTGAGACAAGTAACATAATACCCATTGCACGCACTCGGGTATCGAACCCCAGCTGTTAGTTTTCCAGCTGACAAGCTGAGGGTCTTTAACCACTGATCCAACACACATCCTGGGACCAAACCATAAATCCAATGAATAAGAAACTCTGCTGGTGGACAGGTCTATTTTCTGCACAGTGTGTGACATCATAATGGAACAGGCTAAAGAATACTAATTTTAAAAATTCAGGGAAGGAAAAAAGACATGGAATTATGAATCCCAGAGTGATTTTAATGGGAATTTATTTTATGTTTTGTGATGTGGAGGCAAATTGAGATAGTAAAGAGGAAAGTATCCTATTTATCTTTTCTGCTTTGGCAGGTCTTATTCTACTACCCGTACTACAGCAACAGAAAGGAGGAGAGTTGTCCATTATATTTGTAGGAGTTCTTGAAGATTTGTAATATACAGACAGGAATTGACATTTGTGATTTCCCTCTCCCTGGTGTTTTTTTCAAAATTTATTTTCTTGAAAGTTTAGAAATGGTATAATAAGTCAGTTCAAAGAGAATCTTGATAATTTATCAATTAGTGGTAGAAGTGGAAAGACAGAGAGGCAGCATAGAAAATGGAGGAAAGGAAAATCTATTGTTTTTCCCAGCTTGTGGCAGAAAACCAGTTTGGAAGAAAAAGGGAGAAACTCTAAAAGGAGTAATTGTTTTAAAAATGATGAATGAAAATAATGTTAATTGCATTACAGGAGTTTAGAGGTTTTTTTTCTTTAGAAACATAGTTCTTTCTTCTGTTTTACGAAGTATAATTGTTGTGGCCTCTGTCCTATTTACCGTGTCTCAATAATCTCTCTCCCGCCCTCCCCTATTTCTTGATTTTTGTTTGTTTTTTATTGGTCAATCAGTCTGCTCACTTTTTTTCTGGTTGCCACAAAGGAGCATGTTTTGATTCTGTTTTCTGCTGCGTTGTGCAGCTGGCTACTGTTGTAATTCACGTTTAATTAAGAGAGAAATGATGCCTAATTTTTCTTCATAAATAAAATTGCTCTGCTGTAAATTGTGATACATTTCATGTTCTTAGAATGATGACATTAAGTTGTGTTTTTAATGAACTTTTCTGGCCTTCTATTAGGACTGTGTAGCAATCTGGGAGAAAATTATTTGGAGGCCTGAAGTTGGGGTCAGCACACAGCCCAATTTATCACTATGTTTTATGAGATTCTGTGTGAGTCTTGGAGTCATATATTTCTAAAGGCACTCGGATATTTAGATTTTTAAAATGGTTAAATAAAGATTGAATGTTCTTATGTACCGGTAGTTTTGTGTAAGATTAAGATTAAATTCCACCTTTCCTCTAGGAATGCCATATAGAACACATTGCACTCCGACAATTTTTCCACACTTTATTGTAGAACAGGTTCATCTAAGAATTAATGACAAGTTTAACTCAAACTCACCCACCTCTTTTAACACTTGCATCACAGCATAAACATAGCAGGAAAGGAAGTGTCAGAGTCCAACTGGGCTGATTTTGATCTTGCAGATTGTGGAATCAAGATCTGAATAGACTAGCCTAAACAGTCTCTGGTTCTGAATACATTATGCTCCATGTGAGTTCAGTTTGTAAGGTTTTCTGAAAATACCTTTCTTTTCCTTTTTTTTTTCTTCCTGAAATGAAACTATGCATCTTGGGCGGAACAAGGGGAAAATTTATGATTGTGACATATTTAACTTATTAAGGAAGCTAAGAAAGTGGGATGTAGTAGAAGAATTACGTAAGCCTGTCTCTGTCAAGATAAATAAAAAATAATCATTGCTTTGTTGAATTGCCAGTTGCTTTGTTGAATTTTTCTGCATATTGCCTTGTGATCTTTAAACTGTACAGAAATAGTGGTGTGTGGAGTGAAAAAAAGAGATATTTCTGTCCTTCTAAAAAAAAACCTCGGTGATAATTATAAAGAGACTTTACACTTACTTTCTTCCATGACAGAAAAATGAGTCTTCTGCAGACTTCTCTTTGAATTACTTACAGATCATCTACTGAGTGACAGGAAGAGAGTTCAGCCAAATTAGTAATTGTATATAGGTTTCCTCTGTTTTCTAAAATGTCAGCTGTCCAGATTAAGTTAATTAGGCACAGGCTTAAAGGGAATTGTCTTAATTACTGTGATAGTCTTGGCAATTATCATGGCTAGTACCAAGGTCTGCCTTCTCTTCTTCTATCCCTGTAGTTCCAAGGCCTTTGTTCTCATAGACTTCTCCCTTTAGTATCCATAGATTTGTCTTCCATAACCTGCATATCAGATATATTGATGTAGCAGTTGTCAAAAATACTAAAGTACTGTGATATTGCCTAGAAATTTGGAAGCTGCAGTGCAATCATATCTGTGTATACCAGGTTAGACTGTTGTCAATCCCCTCATAACTCTTCCATTATGAACTAATCCATTTGTATCAGCAACTTGAACTTTTTCGTATCTATGTAGTAAATAAGGTTCATTTGCACTTAACATACAAGCATGTTACCATCTAGATTTTATTTATTCTGCTTTTATATTACTACATTCACTGAGCACTTGCGGTGGTTTAATACCAAATAGTAAAACAACCACATAACCAACAAATAAAAGCAATGTATGATTAAAAATGTGCATTGGACATAATCAACAACAGTTATTTTACCTGTTAAAATCTCTTTTGATCAGTCTGTTTTCACAGTTCCAGGATATTTGGAGATAGGTTGCTTGTATGGCTTTCTATGGAAAGTTTGTTCCAAAGGGTTGGAGCCATAACCAAGAAGCATTTTGCTTTAGTCTTTCAGACTTTCCTGCAAAGGGAGCTCTTGATATCCTACACAGGATGTCCAGAACAGGAGGTCAGATACTATTAAACGAAATAATCCTGCAGATATCTGGGCACTAAGCCATATAAGGCTTTATCAATCAAAAACCAGTACAGGTAGTTCTCGACTTAAAACAGTTCATTTTTGATCGAAGTTACAACGATGCTGAAAAGAGTAACTTACGACCATTTTTCACACAACCATTGCAGCATCCCCATAGTCACGTGATCAAAATTCAGATGTTTGGCAACTGGTTCATATTTATGAAAGTTGTAGCTCACTTAGCAACAGAAATTTTGGGTTCAATTGTGGTGGTAAGTCAAGGACTACTTGTACTTTGGATTATATACTGTGATAAAAGTGCACCAATCCATTAACATTGTATTGAAATAGGAGCTCTCACAGAGCTGACTGCTGCATTTTGCACCTCCTTCCAAATAACACTATAAAGTCAGTCATGAGACATTGCAGTACTATCAGAAGTAGCCAGGGCACCTCCTCCAGGAATGGATGCAGCAGATGTGGCTTCCACCTTCTTATCTGGCAATAGCCATGTGTTTAGGAGGCCTGCCAAGATCTGGATTGGCTCCATCAGGAAGTCTTCATTTTATGGATTGTCATCTTCTTCCTGTTGCAAGTTCAAGATAGTAGAAACACCAAGCAAGATGCCTGTACATAAATTCCATTTAAAAGTGTTTTATTATAAAAATAAATGTTTCTATTAAAAAGAAACATGACTTAACACTTCTTTACTTCCACAGATATCCTCTCTTATCTTCCTAACCCACGTTATTTTTGCATAAAGCCTAAAATGTTTGCTATATTTAAAGGAAACCGGGAGCTTGAAAAGGTGATTCCAAATGTTTGGGTTGACATTCCCATCCTAAGAGAGTTTTCAGTAACTGTCAACAGAGCTACTATTAATAGAGCAAGCCAAAATTAGATATTACAGGGCTACAGAGAAAAGTTCTGCTGAAAAAAAATCTATTTTAAGAATAGAATTGGATGTAGAGAATTATTGCTTCTTTACCATGGTTATTCCTACACAAGGATTGAAATAGTCTTATCTGCTTTAGTTATTATTTGCATCACATTTTATGTCTGAATTCAGACTACCTACTACCTACTGGTAGTTCCTGATGTTCCACCCCATTATATGATTTTTCAAGCATTCCTGCTAAGCAGAAGGATACATGGCTATAAGCTAATTATGCCTACTCCCAACTCATTTCCATATGATGCAAATTAACAGAATCCATATGATACAGATTGAACTTTGTCATGTGTAACAAACATGTCAGCCAAAAACTCGCCTAAAGCTCTTAAGGGCCCATCAGATTATATCAATGTCTAGTGATAAATCATTATAATAGATTTTTTTTTCTTATTGTCAGGCTAGGGGGCAAAAAATTACTGTTTATCCAAATGAACAAAATAAAATAAAATGGTCTTAGTGTGAAGTGGGGTCAACTTCTCATTACCTCACTGTAAAATTCTTGCCCAGTCAATACCAATACAAGAGTGTGGCACAAAGTAAATCTTGGTTTACTGTCTTGTTTGTTGTCATGGCAACCTTGAATTCCTGAGTTATTCTGGTTAAAGTTGTCATAACATGAAAGTTGTTGAAAATTGTTAGCGTGGGAATCTTCAGCACGTCCAACAGGTTGCCAAAATTTTGGAATCCCATCTGAGTTGAATAACAAAATGAGAGAAGGTTTTGGATCCTATGGTTCTCACTAATATCCATTTCTGTCTGTTTTTACACATGTAATGAAGTGTTTTAAATGCATGCATTTGTTGGAAAACCTCATTTTAATTTTAACAAGTTTTGAGCCTTTATCTACTTTTCTTACTAAAATTATCATTCAGACCTTTGACTTCCATCAGTTAATTGAATGATAGCTGTACTTTAGTTTAACGAATAGGTTAATTGCATTTCTGGTTAAAAAGTTAGTTGTGCTTAATTATAAATGATGAACAATTATTTCCATTAATTCTTAATAACCTCTCATGTCTGAGCACATTTGATGCACATTCCATTTATTATTCCCTGGTTTCGTGGCCCTTTTCCAATTTCCCAGCAGAGAGATGAGGAAGAAGACTGCTGCATTTTTAGAACTCCATTAGTACCTCGGCGATGATTCATCCTCACAGTCAGCTGAGGTGGAAAAAATGCTAATCTATCCTCATGTATTTAATATTACATATTACAATATCTTAATTTTTCTTCTTCAGATCTCATTAATGGAGCCCAGGAACAGTGTGAATTGCCTCCTATGGATGGTTTTCCTCACTGTGAGGGCAAAACAAAAGTAAGCTTCCTCTATGATACCAATTATTTGTCTGGGTGTATTCATTCTCCAACAGAAAATGTTCTAATGCTCTCATTTCATCTGAAAAATTGTTAATTGATCAAAAGACCAGGGATGGGGGGAAAACCCACAATTTTCTCTTAGCATGTGACATACTACTATGTGAGTATGATAACTGAAGCAAAGTGTCTAATAATTCTTAAGGGGTCTAGTAATTGATAAGTTTTTATCTAGATGCCAAAACTAATGTATAAACTTCTTTATGAAGAAGCTGAGTAGTAAAATGTTGCGGATTGCAGTTATATTTGAAGGGCAAGGATAAAAAGAACCCTTCTGTGAGGAGATGGGCATTAAGAATCTTGATATAAATATATAAATAAATAAAAATATTAGAAGTTTTCAGTCTCATTTACCAAGACAAACCTGGTGTGATGAACTCAATATAAACAATGTAAACTTCCTGCCACCTATGTGGGTAAATGATCATGCTCACAGTGCTGAACTTTATATTTATGGGAAAGTTTCTTTGATCAGTATTTCCCTATAAATGATAGCAATTATCTCTTCCTGATAACTAAAGTTTGCCTTGACTTTGTTGATTTAAAATGCTATTACAGCAGCTGCCTGAGACTTAATTAATTGTGTACTTAATATTGCTAGGTTCCTAAGAACCCACACCTGTTGACTGAAGGCATATATATTATTATTATTATTGTTTTCCTTTCTAGTGGATGAAAGATATGTGGAGATCTGATCCTTGTTATGCAAGTTACGGTGTTGATGGGTCCACATGCTCATTCTTTATTTACCTCAGTGAGGTCAGTAAATTTTCATTTCAACTAATGCATTAAGATTTAGTGAAGTTTTATCTGAATGTATCTGATAAACGGGTTGTAGTGTGTAAAACCTTGGGCTATAAACATTTGCCAGACTTTAGAGTTTATTATTATTTTATTATTGATTGACTTAGTATGTATGCACAAAGTAACAATTATTAATTGATAATACAATAGTCAAGAGTTAATAATTGTTACTGTAATTATTTATGACTCCTGTCTGAATTTCTTTTTATTTCAGTCATTGCAGTGAATACATTGTCCTATTAAACTATTTTAATTTGTTCCAGATAATTCTTACTCTTTGTATTTTACTATATAACAGAAATGCTCTTTCCATTGTTATGGAACTTCAGAGGAAGGTCTGACAGCCATGTACTAGTTATAGCAAGTTCCTATGTGTTTTGCAGACACTGGGCTGACTGGCCACCTCTGTTTTGAACAGTGGTGTACGCTCATTTGTTCCCAATTGGTATCCCTGCATGTTACAACAGGATAGAGTTAACACTTTGATTTGTTCCAGTTCATACATAACAATTTGCTGTTAGCTGTGTACAGCACCAAAGTTCTACTTTTAAACAGAAAAGGAGAAGGAGCAAAGAGTATTTCAAGCAAATCTTAGGGTTTTTTGAAACTGGTAAATGGCCTCAGAATTAAAAAAAATATGTTCAGTCAGTGTGAAATTGTGCTGCAATGTAGTCAGGAGTCCTAGGTAGCTCCTTCCCAGAGAGCAAAGAGGCAACGAAGCTTGGAATAGGAAGAGAGTAAAAATCAGAGGTGGGTTCCTACCGATTCTAACCTGTTCTTTAGAACCATTAGTAGCTCGGCGATGACGTCAGAGAGCCGGTTCTGTCGGTGTCTCTCGGTGCCACCATCTTGGATTTTGATTCTGCGCATGTGCAGAAGCTATTTTTTTATTGCTGTGGCGCGACCCTGAGCAAACTGGCAGCAAAAATATCCAGAACCCACCCCTGGTAAAAATGGATTCTTGTTAGCAGTTCACAAAGTATATGCAGATAGTTGTTTCAATCCAGCAAGATTCTATGTGAACAACAATAAAGAAGCTACTCAGAAGTAACTCCCTGTGTTGTTCTTGTTTATGGGGCCTGATAAATGTTTTATCAATTAAAAATCTTACACTGATCATTGTCTATTATAAGCAGTGCAGTTTAGATCTGTTTATTGCAATGTATAGTTTTGTATGAAAACATTTTGAGCAGCTGCAGTCGCTATCTTGATGCGGCAGTAGTTCAGAGATCCCATGTATTTCGATGTGAATTGACTAATTATTCATGGATGGATAATAAATCATTGGTAGATTGCTGAATGGCTTGTTCCTTCTGTTTCTGCACTGCACTTGTTGGGATTTTGGTAGTGGGGCAAAGTAATTTTTCTTGCCTTTCGTCACACTCTGTAGTGATCTGAAGCCAGGAGAAGCAATAAAGTCTGGAAAAATGATTTTTTCCGTTTTATTTTTCCCCCACAATTAAATGAATGAGGAAAAATGGTAAAAAAAAAAGTTTCTCCATTTTCCTCCTAAATTCTAAGGTAAAAAGGTGTTTTTTCTGTTGCTGCTAAACTTTCAGAATTTTACAACTTTCTATAAATAATGTGATTCAACATCTGGAACATATTACTCTGGAGAATTCCCTTTAAAAAAAGATTTTTATCCTAACCATTTTGTTCCAACTGTTTATATTTCTTTACACATGTTTAATTCCAACTTCCACTTCTTCTAATCCAGCATTTCTCATGACATTTCTCTATGTAAATGAAATAGGGTCGTCATGGCGAGCCTATGGCACCCATGCCACAGGTGGCACATGGAGCCATATCTGAGGGCAAGTGAGGCATTGCCCTATGTCAGCTGCAGCGCACATGCGCGCACTAGCCAGCTGATTTTTGCCCTTCCAGAGGGCAGGGGGAGGCTGTTTTCACCCTCCCCAGGCTTCAGCAAAAAATGGCCCAACGGCCAACTGGAGTGAGGCCTGTGTGCATGCGGGGGGGGCAGCGAGGGAGGTGGTTTTATGCGCATGCGCGTGGGGAGGGCATTGAATTATGAATGTGAGCATGTGTGTGCGCTACCCTCCTGCACTCTCCCCGCTTTTGGCACGCAATGGCAAAAAGGTTAGCCATCACTGAAATAGGGTCTTAGAATGGTTCTTTCCTAGTTTTGAACCATTAGTTGCTCCATAATCCATTTCAACCATTTCATTTTAGTCCACACACTATTCTTCGTTATATAGGTAGTAGGGATGGGTTCTAACTTACCTCGCTTCTGGTTCGCAACCTCCGCGCTGCGTGGGCACGCCTTGCGCGTGCGTGCACACCTCACACGCACGCACACCTTGCATACACGCGCATGCACAGTAGAAAAATGCCCCAAAAAATTCCCCCCCCCCAAAAAAGGCTGAAAACAAGATGGTGATGCATGCGCAGTGCCAGAAACTCGGCTTCTGCGCATGCGCAGAAAAAAAAAATCCCAAAAAAATTCACACAAAAAAATTCCCCCCCCAAAAAAAAAATTCAAAAAAAAAAAAGGTGGCGGCACCCACAGGGCAGTACCGGCTCCATGATGTCACCAGCGGCCTACCACCTACTCAGTAGAACCAATCCGAACCAGTAAGAACTCACCTCTGATAGGTAGTATACACGTGTTTAATAAGGACAGTCTTATATTCTGGTGCGTTTTATACTCCAAAAAATACGGTACTTTACTTTTGTACGTTTTGTGTCAGCCTTCAAAAGATAAGAAGTTCATTTGTTAATATCTCCCTCACATCAACACGTATTCCTGGCATGTAATTGTAAATGTTGTTATCAATATCTTTTTATAGACAGCCTACATAATAAGCATATTCTAGAGGATACAATAAACCTTGTTCATCAAAATACCGTCAAAAGAAATGTGATAATTGTGGTTGAAACGTGTTTTTTTAGATCAGTGAATCTAGACCCTTCTAATTTTAGAATAGAAAAATTAAAATATTACTTTTGATTAACTGCAACACATTATAAAATAGGTTTATTTCATAATTCCAATCCAACAGACTGTTTATTTTGCTTTGAGTAAGGAGCTTAAATAAAGTTAATCTCCAGGAATATCTCTTTCTATATTTGCCTGGACACAATGCCCATCCTTGAAACTCTCTCTCTGGACATTAACATTACATAAAATTAGATGTGTGAATTCATAATTCTCAGGCTACACTTGTTGGATACAGGTAGTCCTCGACTTACAACAGTTCATTTAGTGACTGTTCAAAGTTACAGTGTCACTTTAAAAAGTGGCTTACTCTATGTCCATTTTTCACACTTACAACTGTTGCAGCATCACATGATCAAAATTCAGACACTTGGGAACTGACTCACATTTATGACCATTATAGTGTCCCGGGGTTAAGTGAACCACCTTTTGTGATCTTCTGACAAACAAAGTCAACAGGAAACTCAGATTCACTTAACAACCACGTTACTAATTTAACAACTCTGGCAAGAAAGGTCACAAAATGGAGCAAAATTCACTTAATAAATGTTTCTTGCAACAAACATTTTGGCTCAATTGTGGTTGTAAGTTGAGGACTATCTGTATTTGCTGTAGGATGTCATAAATAGTGCCCATATTAATGTGATTTTGTGGCCAGGCCAGGCGTTCTTATCTAGGTATTTTTATAATTTTACAGATAGGTTTTATTTTAAATGGACAAACAATATAGGATAATCATTTTATGTTTTATAATATGTGGTGTTTTATTGGTTTTTTTAAATAGGTTGATAGTCCACATTGAGAACTTTGGTTATTGACACATTAACGGTTGCAATAGTAACTGATAATAATAACAATGGCCCAAAAATTAGCTAGTGTTACAAACCATTACTTATTTGACATGTAGCCTACTTTGCCATAAACTCTGATAGAATAAAACTACAAAAATTGGGAAGAAAGGGCCAATTAAATTGTCATAAATTATGTTGTATTTGTTCCTTTGTATCTTTTATTGGATGGAAGCTATCCTGTCAGATAGCTAGAAACCTAGTCCAATGCTATGTATGTATGTGGTTCTTTTCCAAATTAATTTTTATTAAAGACGTTTTTAACAGAATAAATACAAATGTAAAGAAAAAGAAAAGACAAGTAAATAAGAAATAAATAAAGACAAAAAGAAAGAGGAAAAGGGAAAAAAAATATAAAGGAGTGGTTCCCTTATGTTTTTTATTGTGAATATTACAGTGTCTTTCTATTTTTGTGCATATAATAATCTTGTTGCAGTTACAATTTTCCATAACATGTTACAGTTGTCTGTCCTTTAATCCCAGCAATAAAAATTCTGGTTTCAGATTAATATTAATCTTTAAAATTCTTTGTATATGTATACTACCGGTATATGTATTTGAACCCAGAATTTTCAAGCTTTTTTTACAAATGCACCAAGCATGATAAAATGACCCATCATGTTTTTCACATTGCCATATACAGATATGGTTCTAAGTGACTAATAATATCTGCATTAATTTCACAGGTCCACTATAAAGTCCATAGCAAGCATTAATCTGTTCAGTAGCTATCTTCTGGCAGTATGCTGCTGATCCACTTGGCTTATTTGGAATTTTAAAAATATGTAGATACTGTTTCAAGATACAGTTTTTGCAGGAAGAAAGTACACATTTATTTGTACTACATTATTTTAATAGATGAATAAATGTTTTAGTTGTATATTCCCATCCATCCATTAGAACGTATAGTCCTAACTTTGCCTTTTCATACTTCAGCTTGGTAAAAATCATGTTATTTTCAGTAAGGCTTAGATATATACAGTATTTGGGGCATTTAATCCCATTGGGGTATAATTTTTTATAACCTCCTTTCTTGTAGAATTCAGTTTTCTTTTCTTTTTTTAGTAGAGCTTTGTGCTTTACTGCTAGGTGGTTATGAATGAGAACTAATAATTTTGAAAGGCTGCCTATTATTATTATTATTCCTTCTGAAATCTTCAGTACTAGCTAGAATATTGGATGGCTGATGTTCTTGGCTAAAAGCCATCTCTTGAAGTAGAAATGGCTTGTACATTTCCATATTGTTCAAAGGTACTGTGTCACATGGCAAAAGGTTTGAACTTCTGCTATGAGAAGCAAAGAAGTGCCATCATGATATTAACCACATGTTATTCGGCATACATACTTAATGCTACCATTCATGTTGCAGTTTATGCTAAGCACTATAGATGAAAAATTAAGTATTAGTGGTTGCAAGCATGAAAGGAAATTCATGTATCCATTACAACAATGTGGATATATGAATTAGTCTGGCTGATGAAAGTCACTTGGAATTGACATTTTATAGGACTGTTTGTTAAAATGGACAGTAGTGGAGAATTAACAGTTTATGATATAAACACCACGTACTGTGAAGTTTTTTCCCTTCGCGGAGCTGGGGTGGGCGTGGCCTCCAAGTGACGCATTCAGCCAGTAAGCCTCCAGTTTCACACTCCTGCTCTAAGACATAGAACAGCTGGATAATGATAAGGTATGATGGTTGTACATGCACTTTATATACATCATAATAACATTATGTATGGTTCAAAGAGTTGCACCTGTGCAAATAAGCACAGTGCCATTATAATATTTTAATAACTGAAGATTCTTTCTTCAGGAATAATTATTTAAATTCGAACAATTCAAAAACAAACTCACTGTTACAATTGATGAATCATTGCCCATTTCAGAATATACTTTATGGAGATTTTTTACTCTGTTTTTTAAATTGTGGAAATACCCCTATCTAAGCAATATTGATGATTAATTTATTCTAATAAAATATGCAGGATCGGATACTATTCACAAAATAATGTTATATGGGAATTTTTAATATTGGCTTTGTTTCAAATTACCAGGTCAGTATCTCTGCTCCCTCCCAAATGTTTCTCAATTTTCTGTTGCTTGTGGACTAAATCGCCAACATATTTTGGCTGTTATTTTTTTTAAGATGTAAGAACATTTTTCTTCATTCAATCTTTGTGGAAACTTTTCCAGTGCAGACTGCTCAATCCAAGGGTATGCTTGATAAGAAAAACTTTAACAAAAAACACATCCCAGAAGTAGAAAGTATGTGAATGTGAAATAATTCTTCATTTAATCTGGAGTGGCTTTATTTACTTTAATCTGGAATTACGGTACTTTTTATTAAACTTTCTTTCACTTTACTCACTATCCATGGATGGTTACATACCTTCCATTTCAGCACTGCCATCCCTGTATTTTAATATCCAATTAGCACAATTGGTTTACCCATTTTCAGCATATACCGTATGTTCACCTACTTCTCTGGTTTTTAAATTTGAATGTATTATTTTCCGGATTTTTTAAATATCGAGGTGAAAGGACCAAAGGAAATTACTTTAATTTTTTTTCTAAGAATAAAATCACAGTCCAATAAAGAAATGCACGGTATTAATATTGGTCTGCATGGCAATTGATATTGAAATAATCTGAAATAATTTTTGCACAAGGCCTTTTAAAGGGCCACAGGAAGAATGAATATTCATTATTCTTACACACACACCAAATTCTTCCTCTTATATGTAACTTTTTCTCTTTTTCTTTTGAATTCAAGTATGACTGAAAGCAAGCCCAAATATTGAAATAACTGAATGGAAGGAAGTACAATATATAATATCACATCCCTGATCCTTTCAATTTCTGAACCATGTTTTGAATAGTCTTTTTCCACATAGCCTAAAACTCTATATATCTCTTGAGAAAGTGAACATAGATAGTGAATAAGAACATTGTTTAAATATGATATTTATTTCCCAGTAGTTTATTGGTTGTTCTATCTAGGAGGCATTAGATTCTCTTCTAATGATTTCTTACTGCATAGTAAACAATTTATATTTGGATGTATATTTGGAAATCTTTAGGCCTTGGTGTATAGTTTCATCTTGTGGATAGCATTTTACACATTATTTGATAACAAAGCCAGCAGTCAGTTTTTGAATTTCAATACTCATCCCCAAAGCAATAGAAACTACATGAGGGTGAGTTCTCATATTCTCAAAGAAATTTACCCAATATCACATCTAGCTGTTATTGTAACATGACAAAGATTGAACAGGGCCGCCCCCCAAAAAAATAGGGGAGCAGTTCAGCCTTATGCAAAATTCAGGCAGCATAAAGAATGAGAAAACGGAACGTTGCTGTCACTTTTTATAAATCTTGTATTGGATGGATACAAGTTACTGGAATTATTTCATGATGACTTTCTTGCTTTCTTCAATACAATTCCTTATCAGAATTTCCTGGGTTCTTATATACTTAATTGGCTCCAGTTTAGCCTGCCAGGCAAAAATTTAATTATCTATGATGCATCATGTGATGAGTATCATATCTTCATTTCTAAAATTTGTAGCGGCCTGGAATGAACTTCCCCAATTTGGGGCTGTTGGATATTCCGGCTGGGAATTTAGAGCATCCCCCCCCCCCTCAATATTTAAAGAGCAGCTAATCTGGGGTCTGTTCTGTCTTCCAGGCTAAGTGAATATTCTGATAGGAGTATTTCCAGGTCTTGATAACTATTGTTTTTATGTTACTGATATGACCTCCTAATAAAAGGTAACCAATTTATTGAAGGACAGAAGGAAACGTTTAGAAGTGAAGCTATTTCCTGTATCTTTTGAACTTCATTGCTGTTTTTGCTAACTTGCTAAAACATTGACACCTGCTGAACTTTAGCTGTTCTGTTATGTGTGCTATTAAATGAAGATGGAATTACATCAACAAAGTACATCATTGGTCATTTTTACTGGATTCTGAAGCTGAACCTAACACTTTTGCAGGTTGAAAATTGGTGTCCTCGTTTACTCTGGAGAGCAAAAAATCCCAATGAAGAAATGGATCAGAAGGTAACGGTAAGCCTTACTCCCATTTAAAATTGGCTTTGGAATTATTTTACTTTTTATAAAATAGATTTCTCAATGTTTCCACTAAGAAAAATAAAGTATAGATAGTAACACAGAGAATTAGTCCAACTGTATCATCTGATATTCTGATAATGGTCTTCCCTGTCACTCCTCCTTCCTCCCTTACTACTATGAAAAATACGAGTATGTTGGAAATAAGTTTTGAGAAAAAAAGTTAAAAATTTAACCACCCAGCAAATATTTATGCGCATGGCTCAATTTGTGATGATTGGATTTATTGAATTTCCAAAAGGTATTTGACATTTAAGTTCAGAATCTCTATGTGGTGGTAGTCAGTGAGCCGTGTTTGGGTGTAGCATATCTTCACTAGAGTTTTGATAAATAAGGGAGCCAAATATGATAAATCAGAATTTTTCAAGGATCAGCAACTTTTGTCTCCCCAAGTGCCATTGCTAGATTTCAGAAAGATCTTCTATATCTTGGTATTCTTATGTGAAATGTTGAGAGATTTCACATTTCATTTAAGAATCCAGGTAAGATTTTCTGACACTCATGACAAAAAAAATTAACATGAATTTCTATTGGTTTTAGTATTAATTTCTACTTTCTGCTTTTGAATTTTGAAGCATCTGTATATTCCTTACATTTAATGAAAATGAAACTAAAACCTTTCGCCTACACAAACACACACAGGGAAATTTTGATTTTGCATTACCACTGATTTTTAAAATGTATGATTTAGTTGAAGGCTGAAATCAGAACCAATTTTGATTTGCTGTATAAAATGATGTCAAGACACGAAGAATTCCGGTGGATGGTGCTGCGAATAAAAAGGATGGCTGACACTTGGATAGAAGCAATAAAATCACTTGCTGAAAAGCAAAACTTGGAAAAGAGAAAACGAAAAAAAGTGAGTTCACTACATAAAATATATTTTTACATTGTTTAAACTTGAAAAGCACATTGCAACTTCATATACCTAAAAGGGAAAGGCCCCTTGAGTGGAGCTCTAGTTCTGTTAATGAGATGGACAGGTCTATGTAGTCATCTTGGCAATAACTCAGTGCCACAGCCCCATTGGCCAATCTAGAACGGGTGTTCCCAACCTTTTATATTACCCTACACTCCTAGAACCATTGGTGGGATTCATTTTTTTTTACTAGCGGTCCTGTGGGCATGACTTGGTGGATGTGGCAGCAGAAGGTTACTGCAAAATCCCCATTTCCTCCCAATCAGCTGGGATTCGGGAGCCAGAGAATAGATGGGGGCGGGGCCAGTCAGAGATAGTTCTCTGAACTACTCAAAATTTCTGCTATTGGTTCTCAAGAACTGGTCAGAACCTGCTGAATACCACCTCTGCCTTCTGATATATTCTCGCACCCCTTACAAAAGTAAATAATTATATCCATATAATTTATGCATATACACTATAATTTTGAAATTTCTAAACCCAAGTTTTCACACCCCCTGGAATATTGTCTCTCACCCGCAGGTGGGAATCCCTCATCTAGAAGATACTGCTAAAATTCTCATGTCTGTTTGATACTTTGTAGCCTCCAATTAGGCAAAATGCTGCATCATAGGGCATAACTTTGTTCATGCAGATACCACAGGTGGACTAACTTACAAAAAATTGGGACCCATTACACTCAAGGGACTGAAATTTGAGAAAGTAGTTGCTGCTTCAGTTCTGAAGAGCTGTTGCAATTTCAGTGGCGCCATCACATTACAGTCATGTGACCTTCATAGTCAGCATTTCCTGATACCTTTAAGATGGACACTCGCACAATACTTTGCTCTCTTTCCCAGCAGCTGTTTATCTACTTGCTGGAAAAGGAAGCAAAGGGGAGGATTAAGGTACAGTGAGGAAGGAAGGAAAAATAACATACCCTTCTCAGCCCACTTTGTGCCCTTTTTGAATCCAGCCACCTCCCATGCAACTTTTCTGACCCAAGCTACATCTCCTATTCTCGTTGCTCCCCCCTCCCACACCCACACACCCTTCCTAACCCGTGTTGCTTCCTGCATGCCCTCCCTAAACCACATGGCTTCTTAGCACCACCATGCTGCCTTCTAGACTTTGACACCCAACTCATGTCGCCCCCCACCAGGAGCCTTCCCTGATTTATTTTGCCCTACTCAGGCACCCATACATAACCACACAGCTGCACCCTATGTACTCTCCCATGTGACATCTGTCTTGCAGTCTAATGCACCCAAACCATGCTGCCCCCTGCAGATCTCCCCAACTCACAACGCAGTTTTTGTGCACCTGACCTCTGCAGCATCCCCACGTGTCCACCCCAAGCAATGTGGCCCATCTCACATACCTTTCCTGACCCTACGTACCTTTTTTTGATCCATGCCAAAGGAAAGCAAGGGAAAGAAGGAAGGTAGGTTTCTGATGTTCCCCGCCAGCTTTTCACTGGCAAACTCAATGGGAAAGCTGGCAGGAAATTGGACATTGCTGCCATTCTCACTGCTTTTTTTGCCCACACGTGGCCATTCTGTTTCATTGTTTAGGTGAGGAAATATCCCTGAGATGAAGACCCAGTGAGTTATTGGTTGGCTTGTTAATTATAGCTCTGAATTTTCCTGGTGGTTTTGTCTGTATGAGTCCACGTGTGTTGATTATTGCAATTTTCTCAACATGGAACTAACTTTGAAAACCACCCGCAGACTGTAGCTAGTACAGAATGTAGCAATTTGTGCACTGACGGTGTTGAAATCCTCACTTGTAAAGCCTGTACTGCAGGAATTGAATCGGTTACCAATTTATTTCTGGATGCAATTAAAGGTGCTGGTAATAGCTTACTTAAGTTTTACAGGCCATAGTATCTAGGTTTCCATGAGATCACTAGCTTCAATTAAAACCTGCCTGCCTAGTTTAGGTCAGTAGAGAATAAACGGAAAGAACTGATTTGGAGAAAATATATTTGGGGCTAAAGCTTTTCTCCTGTGGAACTCTATATCCTTGGAAATATGAAGAATAAATAAGAAGCATCTTGATTATTAATACTGCCAAAAATGTTATTTAAATGGGAATACAAGGATTGAATGGGTGTGAAAAACTAAAATATGGATGATACTATTTTTGTGGTTTTATGAAGGCTGAAATATGCAGATAATTGGACTACTGTTTAATTTATATTATGATATTATTTACATTTTTATAGTTATATTATTTAAGAATTTCAGTTTAGTGTAGTAGTTAAGACATCAGACTGGAAACTAAAAGACTGTGAGTTCTATTCCTGCCTTGAAAAAAGGCAATAGCAAACCACCTCTAAAAAAAACCTTGCCAAGAAAATTGAAATGACTTGTCGGTAATCTCCAAAGATCAAACATGAGTGATTGATTGAATGAAAGGAAGGGGGGGGGAGTTCTTTGTTTTGTTTTACTTGTAAGACTCTTACACGTACCTGATTGAAGTGCATGTAATAATGGATGAATAAATGTATATATTCATTCATAAATATGGAGATATAATTTTCAATGTTTTCAGCCAACATAGTTGTAGAATAACATTTGGGGAAATTGTTAGAAAATTACATCCTGTGACAATTTGTGTGATGTCACAAGGTGACATTAAGATGAAAAGTAATAAGGAAAACTAATACATAAAACATCAATGTTAGTCTTTGTGTAAAGGTAGTTCTCGATTCACAATCACAATTGACCCCAAAATTTATATTACTAAGCAAGACAATTGTTCTGGAATTTGCCCCATTTTTTTGTCACGGTTGCTAAATCAATCAGTACAGTACAGTTGTTAAGGTAGCAACACAGTTGTTAAGTGAATCTGGCTTCCCCATTGATTTTGCTTGTCAGAAGGCCACGAAAGGTGTTCACTTGATTCTGGGACACTGCAAGTGTCATAAATGTATGCTACCTGCCGGTCATCTGAGTTTTGGTCATCTGAACTTAAGGACACTGCAATAATTGTGTGAAAAATTGTCAGTTTTTTCAGTATCATTGTAACATCTGCAGAACAGTCACTTGAGGACTATCTGTAGTAGAAATGAAGAAATATGTATGGGTTTGTCACTGACAAAAGGTCTTAGGATATAGTTATTTGTCAGTGTATAAGGGTTCATGAATTGGAATAGACATGGTAACAGGTCTGCCAATGGGGACTGTTTGGTGACACAGATGGCTCGGAGCCTGGGCGTGGCTTAGATTCACTGATCTGTCTGTCTGTCTGTGTGTGTGTGTGTGTGTGTGTGTGTGTGTGTGTTTCTGTGATCCTCTAGCTTCTGTGATTATTGATTCAATACTTCTTGATTCGGGTTCTGGTTTCTGCTGCATGGGTATATAAAGAAGTTTCTAAATTATCTACATGCATATTAAAGCAAGGAAATTCATGCTAGAGATTTTCAACAGTTGGGGCTGAAATTGTTCCTCATTGTCTCTTCCTTTTGCAGGTCCTTGTTCATCTGGGACTCCTTACAAAAGAATCTGGATTCAAGATTGCAGAAAATGCCTTCAGTGGTGGCCCACTTGGCGAACTAGTTCAGTGGAGTGATTTAATTACATCTCTCTATTTACTGGGGCATGACATAAGGATTTCGGCTTCCCTGGCAGAACTCAAGGAGTAAGGAGGTTATAATCCACTTTAAAAGTGAAGCAGCAAAACCATTCTTCTCGAAGTATTCAATGTATAGCCTATAATTTTGGGAAGAGGGAAATGAAAGTGATAAATTCCCTAAACAGTGATAAAAATTATTTTCATAAGCTAAATATACGCATCATGAAACAGATAGTATACTTTGTGGTTGCTTCCTCCTGAGTTTTGAGTAAATGAATACTAGATTATTTGAGTTTTGAGTAAATGAATACTAGACTATGCAGCTTTATTCCCTATCGTTACAGGTGTGTTAGACATCTGCAGAAAAACTAAATGGGTTTAATTTGTTCCTTTCTTTCTTAAATGAAACTTTATTTCTTAATAAGAAACTTGTTATGGATAAATTGACTGTAATTTGTGAAAATACTTCTTTTACTATAATTTTGATCTATTTTGACAGCCTTATTGCATAAGAGCCATAATTTCTAAATGTACTGATTTAGAATATTGCACTGGAAAAGCCTTGAGAACTGCAGATTTCGTTGCATTGCCCTGTTTCACAGCAGATGCTATTTAATAGAAGAACTTTGTTATGTCACATCAATTACTATTATTGTAGGTAAAAGGAGAAGGGGAAGCCACTTTTAGACAGTGTCATTTACACAATGAACATGAACTGGGGCAAGCTCTGGGAGACAGTGGAAGATGGGAGTCTGGCACGCTGTAGCCCATGGGGTCAGGAAGAATCAAACACGGCTTAACGACTGAATAGCAACAAATCAATGAATATTACTGATAAGGCCACAGAACTGTTGAGCTATTCACACTCCATTAGAACAAACCCAAAAGTCATTATATGTTGCTTTCCTATAAAACAAGGAAGACTGTAGCTGTCAGTAAAATCTGTCATGCAGTTGATTATATAGTAAGAGTAATGAAAGCAAGTACCTGCACTCTTGACTTGAAAAATTAAACACCTGTTGACATTCATTCTTGTATAACAAGAAAACTGGTCTAGTGGTTAAGGTGGCAGGCCAGAAGCCAGGAGATTATGAGTTTTAGTCCTGCCTGAAACATGGAAGCCAGCTTGCAAAAGTAATAAAGTCAGGATATATTTATGAGTTGTATCGGCAGAATGTTTTGTATTAATCAGGCTATCAAATGTTATTACTTTCTTGTACCTTTCTGAATGAAAGTCTTATTTTTAATATTAATTGTTACAATTTTAGAACAGCTAATTTTCTGGGTTAGACTACTATTTTGGGAAAATGCCTGAAACTTCTTAACTTCAGATGTAGTGCTCCTTTTCAAGAAACTTACCTTTACTTCACTTACCTTTTATTAGTTATTTTGTCTGTAAAAAGAATTTTCCTTAAAATGTGTTTTACTCTTCTTTCTTTCTTTTTTGGCTAGGATTATGAAGAAGGTAGTTGGTAACAGATCTGGTTGTCCTACACAGGGGGATAAAGTGGTGGAGCTTATTTATATCGACATTGTGGGACTCACTCAGTTTAAGAAAACTCTTGGGCCATCCTGGGTTCATTATCAGTAAGTATTCGTCCTTTACAAAACAATTCTCTTTACAGGTAGTCCTGAACCTATAACCATTCATCTAGTGATCAAAGTCACAGCAGCACTGGAAAAAGTGACCTATGAGCATTTTTCACACTTACAACCATTGCAGGATCCCCATGGTCATGTGATCGAAATTCAGGAGCTTGGCAACTGGCATGTATTTATGACGGTTGCAGTGTCTTGGGGTCATGTGATCACCTTTTCCAACATTCTGACAAGCAAAGTCAATGGGGAAGCCAGACTCACTTACCAAATTAACAACTGCAGTGATTCACGTAAAAACTGGCAAGAAAGGTCATAAAACGGGGCAAAGCTCACAACTGCCTCGCTTTACACCAGAAATTTTGAGCTCAGTTGTGCTTGTAAGTCGAGGACTACCTACCTGTACTAACTGTAACTTTTTTTTTCTTTCCATACTTAACTCTTGATCCTGACATTTTCATTTTTCTCTTTATTTACAAGCAGCTTTCACACAGGGCATTTTGAGACAGAACAGACAAAGAAAGCCTCTATTATATACCTGGCTTAGCGCTTCATGTATATTTGCTGAGCTTAGACAAAGGAATCTTTATGGATGAGCAGCTGTTTGCACACATAGGCGTCCCTGTGACTTGAACATTCAGCTGCACAGATGACTTTATTCTGTGAAATTGTAAGCTGCTTCCATTAGAGATACTCAGGTGGAACCTACATCTACTGCTTAAAATATTTTTATGAAAATCAGTGGACAGAGGTTTTTAAAGTATAAGTTAAACCATAAGTTAAGTACCTGTTTATCTGATTCCTCATTTATCTTATTCTCATGTTGGATGAAAACAGTCTTCTTTAACTAAGCTCTCATTGGGAATGTTGAGTCTACAAATTCTAAAATTCCCAGCCAGTATATTTGCTGCTTTCATTAGCTGAAAAGTTTGGAAATTGGAGTTATATCTCACTGAAGGCCATTGGGCTAGAGAACTCTATATTAAAACATCAAGATTGTTCAGATGTGGAATATAAATGTTGTACTTCATATAACATTTTTTTTTATTATACCTTCTGTGGTCTGTTTGCATTCCATATAACCATTAAATGAGAAAAACAACAAAATGTTTAAACCATGTTTAAAATTAGAAAAAAAAATTACTTAACCCAGATCTAGGAGCAGCTATAAAACATTTTCTATATCATCTTTTGCCTTTGACTGTTGTCATTAAATTTATTTTACAGATTAAAAAAGCTTATAGGTAACCAGAGACTTATGACCATTTTCCACACCTACAATTGTTGCAGCATCCCCAATGGTCATGTGATCAAAATTCGGCTGCTTGGCTACCTGGCATGTATTTATGATGGTTGCAGTGTTCCAGGATCATGTGATCACCTTCTGTAACCTTCTGACAAGCAATCTGGGGAAGCCAGAGTCACTTAACAACACTGTCAGTAACTTAAGAACTGTGGTGCTTCACTTAACAACTGTGGCAAGAAAAATAATAAAAGGGAGTAAGACTCACTGAATAACTGTCTTATTTAGCAGTTGATATTTTGGGTTCAATTGTGGTCATAAGTCAAGAACTACCTGCACTTGTTTTCCTCTCTTTTGGACCATCCATTCCTCCTGGGGAAGAAATACCTTCCAGCTAATGTACTCTGCTGGTGGCTGCAAAGCTCCAAAACATCTCTCTCTTCCCACACCTGTGTCAAGGTTGCACCTTTATTGGCAACTCTGCCAGGCTGACGCTGGGGAAAAGGAACAAATGGAGAAGGGGGTTAAGGGAACACAGGTGCCTGCAATTTTGTCCAAGGACCTTGCTGTTCCGCACAGTTATTTTCCGCTTTGTGCCAACACAGTTTACATCGTGTTTCATTTTTATAACATACAGTTTATAATATATTCTGTGGGGATTGTGCTTTGTTTTCCCTACCAGGTGTATGTTACGGGTGCTAGATTCCTTTGGGACCGAACCAGAGTTTAATCATGCTCACTACGCCCAGTCTAAAGGCCACAAAACGCCATGGGGGAAGTGGAACCTTAATCCACAGCAGTTTTACACAATGTTTCGTAAGTTAGTCTTGTCAATAAAATAACTCAATGTCACTCAGAATTCATGCTTGTCTTAAGAAGATTTTTCATGCTGTCTTCAAAATTAACCCAATAATTAAAAATTTAACAATAGCAATACCACTTGGACTTATATACTGCTGCATGGTGCTTTGCATTTCTGACTGATTTACAATGTCAGCATTAATTGCATGCCTCAACAATCTGGGTCCCCATTTTACCAACTTCAGAAGGATGGAAGACTGATTCAACCTCGAGCCCCATCAGGATCGAACTCCTGGCAGTGGGCAGAGTTAGCCTGCA
Source organism: Pseudoxenodon macrops (assembly GCA_032467955.1). Lineage (NCBI taxonomy): Eukaryota > Metazoa > Chordata > Lepidosauria > Squamata > Pseudoxenodontidae > Pseudoxenodon > Pseudoxenodon macrops. The sequence continues at coordinate 122,506 of JANHFT010004117.1, forward strand.
ATACTGCACTTTAATCACTGAGCCACTGGGGTTCCTTTGCCTCTAGTTGGAATTTTGCCCCAGCTAGTAATTTCTTGCTTAAAATAGCTGTTATGTTGTTGAGCTGACCAGGTATTGTAAAAGTGGGAAAATGTGTTTTAAAAATAAACAGGGTCTCCCATAACAATTAACTCAGTCCAAAGAGTTTGTTTCTAAAATATTTGCAGAAATAAAAAGCAAGTTTGATTTGGCTCACTGTGTTTCTTAACAGACTATCCAACAATTCAACATTGTTGCTTGATTCAGATTTTCTTCCTGCTCCTGAAGTTCCACAGTAGGTGGAGACTTTAGAGGAATTAAATATGGCTCCAGTAAATACATCAATTTTTAAGGAATTTAAACAAGTTTTTTATGCAACTTCTAGAATAAGAAGCTTGACATTTTGTCCTGGTATTCATTTCCAAAAGAAGTTGCATTAGATAATGTTTGATTAGTTTCTTATGACTTTAAAATAAATGCAATACAGGAAAGAAAAAAACCCTTTATGCATAAGAGACAAAACAGATAAATAAGATGATAGATAAGATTACAAATATTTCCTGTTGAAAATGTAAGTCAAGAGTTGAAACAAACTCATGTTTGGACTTGTGTCAATGCATCTTCCAGACATTTACAGGCTATAAGTTGTCCATTTTTTTTGCAAGTGTTACAGTGAATGATGCACTAATACTCTATTGTTGTTTAATTTGCAGCTCACACTCCAGATAACAGTTTCCTTGGATTTGTTGTGGAACAGTATCTGAATTCCAGCGATATCAAACACTTCAATGTCATTAAAAGGCAGGATCAATCACTTGTTTATGGGAAAGTTGATAACTTCTGGAAGGTGAGTTGCCATGTTAAGCAAATTTGTTTCAGTTGAGCACAACAGAGAGTTGAAGACTTTTAATTTGATGATACTTTTTAAGACCTTTATGTCCAAACTGTCTCTCACATCTAGAACCTTTTTTATTTATTTACTTATGATCCAAAACCAAATAACAGAATTTAAACCTACAGCACACTATTAATATATGCATAAGTAAGTTTATATAATACATACATATATAAAGGGAACCATACATTTACAGTTGCTTATATTTAAAAGAGTTAGATACTATGTCACATTATGCTTTGAAAATAATTATATCTCCTTTTATTTATTTGTTTCCTTCTTTGTTTGTAAAGACTGACCATTGGCTCTTACACATATATGTCCATCTATCGGTGTCCTGTCTGTTTAGCAGTTTCTTCCCAAATGTCATCTAATTTTTTCATATTACATTTAGGGAAAATATATTAGATAGTATAATCAGCTTAGTATTCTGTGGAGTATATCTGTTGGGTGTTTTTTTTTGTAGTTGCTAAAATTAATAAAGTACAAAATCATTTTTAATGTTGATATATGACAGCAAGTACTATTTATTTTATTTCTAGATGTTTTAAATTTATTAGTTTTTCCTTCCCCAAATCTATCTACAATATTTCTGGTAACAAAGAGGAAAGCATATAAAATTATGGTTTTATTAAAAGTATTCAAAATAGTCTTTCCTAACCAATTGTCCAGATGCACCGTATTTCAGTTCCTATAATTTCCTTCCAATTGTGCAAGTATGGAAAGTTTCATATTAGGTATCTGATGTAAAAAACATTATTCTGTTAAATCCATTCTTTAAATTTTGCTTTAAATTTTCTAAAGACATGAAGGATAGGAGGGAGATATATGCATCATATTATAACACATCATAAGAATGTTTGAACAAGATTTCATCCAGCTGATGATAGTTGTGGAAAAATGGTATGCACACGTATTTCTTGGAAAATATTTTTTTCCAGAAACTGTAGTATTGCTATAGAAAGAAATAAGCAGATTTGAAAAGTAATGCCAGAAATGGATTTAGGCTTGAGCTCTTATGAGATTTTGAAAAGTATGTTATTAAGAGCTATAATTAATTTCTCTTTCTACTCATCTTGCTGCATTAAATGTTAGGAAAAATATTTTAATCCATATTCTGCCATTTGTAATGTTTATTTAATCTTCAACCAACCATTAGATATGTATGTCTTACTCTGTAAGAATTATTCTCTGTAAGAATAATTATAGAGCAATTGAGGACATACAATTACAGTATTGGCCAATTCCAGCTCAAGTCACAATGCTGACAGAGTGTTAAGTTCTCTCTAGGCAAGAGGTGAAGAGAACTTTGGAATGGTATCCTTACTTTTAAAAAGAATTATGATTCCTTTTAAATTCTTGTCCCCTTCAAAAATTTCTAACTTACCTTTTAAATCTCTTTCCTCTGGGGAAAACATGGAATGATCTAATTAGTTTGTTGGGGGATTTTTTAGAATTGGCTTCCAGGTAAATCATATAAATAACATTTATTTATTTTTATTTATTTATTTTGTCAAGCATATATAAGATTACAGAAAAAGTATAAACATGATTATGAATACATGAAATGTATAAACATGGTTATGAATACATGAGATGGTTACAAATAGATGGGGACATTAGGACAGGGACGGTAGGCACATTGGTGCACTTATGCACACCTTTTACTGACCTCTTAGGAATGGGGTAAGGTCAACAGTAGAAAGTCTAAGGTTAAGGTTTTGGGGGTTTGAGGAAGAAACCACAGAGTCAGGTAGTGTTTTCCAGGCATTGACCACTCTGTTGCTGAAATCATATCTTCTGCAATTGAGTTTGGAGCGGTTTACCTTAAGTTTGTATTTGTTGTTTGCTCATGTATTGTTGTGGTTGAAGCTGAAGTATTCATTGACAGGTAGGACATTGTAGCAGATAATTTTATGAACTACGCTTAGGTCA
>JANHFT010004119.1:11366-21781 GCA_032467955.1 Pseudoxenodon macrops
ACTACCTACTCTATAGAACCGGTCCAAACCGGTAGGAATCCACCTCTGATATTATTGCAGTTGCTTGATTCTTCAGCAAAATTACTTATCTACCATTTATCTTTAAATCTCCTACTATTTTTGAGTTTGGAATGGGACATTGGCCGCAGCCACCTCGCCCTGTCTGCTTCATCCTGCTCTCACATCTTACCCGACCCATCATGATTGTCCCTCCCTGTCCTCCCCGCTCAGCCCTTCACCCTCTTCCCATCCAACCCATTGCATCCTCCCCTCCCTCGCCACTACTTCCTGTTACTCCTTCCCCTCACCCTGGAAGATTTGCTGCAAGACAATTTACTGCACAGGACAATTATCTGTTCAGCTGATAGCTCCCAGGATGTGAATGCTGTCTCTACATACCCACACCTCCCCCTTCCTCTTCCCAAAAAAAGACTTGACACCACCTGGGGAAAAGTAGAGAGAAAAGGAGGTAAGGTGAATAATCCATTGTAATCCACTTTACCCATCAGGACATTGTCGGTCTAGCTTCGATTCTATATAGGTTTATTGTTTGTTGCCTCTTGCACTAAGCTACAAAGTTGAGGGAGCCACAAAGACCCTGGTGGATATGTTTGCACAATTACCCAATCCAGGTCAATGAAAGGCCAACCAGTCCTGGAAGATTCAATTAGCCTAACTCATCTTTGGAACTGCAGTGGTCATGAGAAGTTGGCTGGGTCAACTCAAGTTCAGGACAGTAGAGAAAGTGAGAATCTGAAAAAGTGGCTTCAGGAACAGGGCTGGCCTTTCACTGACATTCTCTCTCTCCCAACCCCCCTTTCCAGGCTGTTTGTGTGGATTAAATGTATTTATTTTTTGTTGCTTGGAATTATATGTTCAGGGTGATGTGTGTCCTGTGGAGGGCATATGTGCATGGCAAGATCATGTGCAATGCTGTGTGCAGTCTGTCGTGTAAAATGACTTCATCTCTGCCATGTGTATGGAAATAATGTGCCTCAGTAGGAAGACCTAAACCAAGAGCAGATGTGGGCCCTGACAGCAGGAGCCAAGGCCAGGATGGCCAGGTGAGAATTGCCTTTGCAAAGAGGCAGGGAGAGTGCAGAGAGTGGTTTATGGTGTGGATGGGCCTGCCTTGCATCCTCCAGGCTTGGCATGTGGCCAGGCAGACTGCAGTCTTTCCTTGAGAGGGAGGGGGAGGCATGTGTGTGTGTGGCAGTGGAAGCATCTGCATTCTGGGAGCTTTCCCATATGGCTAATTGTCTCATGCAGCAATTTGGCCATGGCAATTTGCTGCATATGGCAATTTGTCCCATGGTAAGTCACCTGGAGCAGGAGAGGAGACCCAGGGGAAAAGTGGAGGGGGGATTTCTAGGAAGGAAGGGCCATGATGAGTCAGGGGGTTGGGATGAAGCGGCCGGGCAGTGTGGACATGTAGGGGCAAACATGGTGGGTTGGTTGGTTGGTTGGGAAGGCTGGGGTGAAGCGGCTGCACCAATTGTCCTAGACCCATTTTAGTTTGAATTTAAAAATGACCGTTATGTATAAGCTGCCTGACAAGATTCTGAATCTGATGAAAAACAAGCACTTCCCTCCTCTGCCATCTTCTAACACCTCCACATAACATTCACAAAGATTTCTCTATAATCCTTAAAGTACATCAGCTTTTTTCACTTGATGTGCACTGATTAAAAAAGGAGAATCCTTCTGAAATTACGTCATATTTGTAGCTGTATTGCTGAATAAGTAGGTTAAATTTACATTCCTTCTGCCTGGAGGCAATTAGGATGAGTAAAACAAAAAGCCATTCTGACAACTGAAATCTCCTTGGCTGCTGAAGTCATTTTCTGACAGTTAGCTCCACAAGATCTACTGGCAGAGGCATCTGTCTGCAGAAGAGCCACATGAGGTAACGAAGTCATACAATCATATAATGTTGACTTCTGGAGGTCATTTCAACCCTGTTAAAAGCACTCTATTCTGGGACACATGATCAGAAGCAGAGCGAGAAGTGGCCTTAGAATGGAAAATTTAGCAACATTCTGAGTTATTTCCCAACTGCATCTTCCAGTAGAGTCCATTGGGTTGTGGTTGTTTTCTGGAATGTTTTTCTCTGCATGCCCTGATCATTTCCAAACTTGATCTCACTTTTGGTGGGCTCTTCACGAACAGCAAATCTGCTTTAGTTCTATTCGGGTTTTGGAAAATATCCCTGCTGATAGGCTGACAGAGTTCTAAGCAGCTTCACTTAGTTTCCTTCTTATATTCCACTGGGTTGCCCCAAAGATGCTTTTTCAAGAGGCAACTGAATTTTCTGGATTTTTTTGGGGGGGAAGATGTTTCACTTCTCATCCAGTCAGAGCTGAAGAAGCTTCTTGGATGAGACGGGAAACATTTTCAAAAAAACCAGAAAGTCCAGTTGCCTTTTGAAAAAGCATCTTGGGACAACCATGACCTGGATGACTGAGAATCCCCACAGACATTCCATTGACTTGGAAATAATAGAAAGAAGCTGAGAAGGAAGGGATCTAGAGGTCTATTGGTCAAACCAGCCAGACCAAAAAGACATAACATACCAGCAAAACTCAAGGCCAAGCAGAAAGTGGTCATATTTAATACACTGAGTCCAACAGAAGTTCCCCAAATAAAATGGTGAGTACAATGAATTATTACGTTTTCACTCACAAGCAGGGTCAGGATAAGAGGAAGGCTAGTCATGCATATCATACACACATAATTCATATAATACATATCCATGATTCTTTTCAGCAGGTGCTCTAAAACAGTTCCTGTCCAGTTCAGGAATAGCTCTTATTTTCCAAACAAATGGATATGAAAGACAGGAAAATGAAGCCAGATGGTAGCCTAATCATATTATGACACCATAACTAAATTTCCCTTCGTAGAGGAAATGATACACTCTCTGTAAAAATTAGTTAGAAAATATTTGCTCTACTGGTATTTATCTACAAAATCAGAAGGTGGCATTGGAGATATTTTTAGCTTCAGGGAGAAAGGAAGATCTGATTTTGCTGCTATTAGACAAAGAATAGTCTTTGGCATTTGTTGCAACAAAGGAGACACATTTTTAAAAAGTTGATACAGATACATAAGACTATAAGAAAGATATGAAAAGTGACTTGGATCTGTCAGTGAACTTTAGTTTACCTTAAAAGACTATGATATTGGAAAACTGCTGGGCTAAATAATACTTGGGTCCAGACAAGAAAGTTTGAATGAAACTCTAAAACCCCTGATAAAACTTGAGAATTGGTTTCATTTTTAATGACTTCCAAAATTCCTTTTAAGTATGACTGCTGTGTGCTTATCTATGCCAAAATTGCTTAGAAACTGCAACAAATAAAAGGACCAAGAAAGAGATGACTCAGAGGTGATTGTATCTTCCTGTGGCATCTTGCCTTTAGTAAGAGTACCCTGTGCAACATGCTGATTTGAAAAAGTTGCGAGTGCTGGAGTTTTTAAAGAAGAGATTGGACAACTATTTTTATGAAATAGTACAGGGTTTCCTGCTTGAGCATAGAGGTTGGACTAGAAGACCTCCATGGCCTCTTCCAACTCTGTATTCTTTAGAAAAAGGCATAAATGATGATTTTGAAAAGCCCTAACCAACCAGCAAATGCACTGGATGCATTTGATCCAAATAAACTCTGAGTTCTTTTAAAATCAAGTACAGTATAACAATAACAATAGCACTTAGACTTATATACCACTTCATAGTGCTTTTACAGCCCTCTCTAAGCAGTAGCATATTGCTCCCAACAAACTGGGTCCTCATTTTACCGACCTCAGAAGGATGGAAGGCTGAGCATGCATGTATATCAAGCTGTATGTCAAATTACAGAAAATCTAACATTAAGCTAATCATGCATTGACACTAGGATGGCAAACCTATGATAGATGTGCTAAAGATAACATGCAACAATGTTTTGCATGACACACCAGCATTCATCAACAACTGACAACTATTCTCAAAAGCACACCATGTTTTTCAATAATTTTTGCAGATTGAAGGGGCTGCACAAAAATGGAGGGTGGTCTTCCAAGACCTCTGGACCCCCTGAAAATTACCCAAGAAGGAGAAATGCTTATGCAGTTTGGAAAAACATTCTCAGAAGGCACTTCAAGATCCAGAACAGGGTCTGGTAGGTTACAGGGGCCTGTCACAGAAAGAGAATATCGCATCAAGATAAGTGAAATGAAGCTCATCCTGGGGAGCACTGGGCCATGGGGGCAATCATACTGTTACCCTAAGGCTCATAGACTTTGGAGAATGGCACAAGACCACCTTTCTGAGTAGAAGCAGTGGCACAAGGACTATGAAGATTGTATCAAGATCATCTGACATGAAATTATCACTACTGTACTAGTGAGACCACACTTTCAATATTGGTCCAGTTGTGGTCACCTCGATACAAAATTATGCTGAGACCCTGGAAAAAGTACAGAGAAAAGCAACAAAGATGATTAGGGGACAGGAGGCTAAACCACATGATGAACAATTGAGAAAACTAGGTATGTATAATCTAATGGAGACAAAGATTAGGGTTAAATAATAGCTGTCTTCCAGTATTTGAGGGGTTCTCACAGAAAAGAGGGATTTGAATTGAGGGCAGAACAAGAATTATTGGATAGAAGATCAGTAAAGAGAGATGCTATCTGGAATTGAGAAATTTCCTGTCAGTGAGAACTAATTTGCCTTCACAAGTTATGGGTGCGCCTTCATTGGAGGTTTTCAAGTAAAGACTGGACAGCCATTTATCAAGAATGGTACCCTCTTTCCCTGAAAATAAGACTTCTCCAAATAATAAGCCAAATCAGGCTTTTGAGCGCATGCGCTAAAATAAGTCATCGCCCGAAAATGGACAGCCATGAGGTAACCACACTCTCCATCTCCTGCACCTCAAAAATAATAAGACTCCCCAAAAATAAGGTCAACTGCTTATTTCGGGGGTCACAACCAAATAAGACCCTGTCTTATTTTCGGGAAAATATGGTATATGTATCTTGTTCGAGCAGGATATTGAACTAGAAAACTTCCAAGGTTCCGTCCAACCTTGTTATTCTATGAAGTTGAGGCTTGGGCCCAGCCTCATTATTAGTTTTAAGTCTACTGTTCAGGATGGTCTAGATGGGTGAAGGATAGATAGTGTCTCTTTTGTTTGGGGTGTCTGGGTTTGACAAACCAGCAGAGTCAAATTAATGTGAGCCCCTCCTATCCCAGGGCATGTAAAGCAGGCAGCAAATTAAATGTGTGAATGGACCAGAGGTGAGTTCCTATCGGTTTGGACCAGTTCTTCCGAGTAGGTAGTAGACGGCTGGTGACGTCACGGAGCCAGTTCTCCTCTGTGGGTGCTGCCATCTTTTTTCTGAATGTTTTTTTTCTTCTGAGCATATGCAGAAGCCGTGTTTTTGGCACTGTGCATGGGTTGCCATCTTGTTTTTGGCCCTTTTTTGGTGGAATTTTTCAGGGTTTTTTTCTACTGCGCATGTGCGCGCCCATGCGGCACAGGAGGCAGAAAACTGGCACCGAGATAAGTTAGAACCCACTCCTGGAATGGACTTAACATTTTCTACCACAAAATCAATGGCCCAAGTAAAATCGGAAAGATTGAAGTGTATCTTTTGTATCTTTCCCGTACTGTTGCATTTCTAACTGAAAATTAATCTGGCTCCAATATTGTCTATTAGGTTTTAAATGGTAATTTGTTTCCTAAGGGAAGGGCAATGAAAAGCAAAAAAAAAAAACTGAAGAAAACCTACCCTGCATGTTATCTTTCTATTCCTATAATGCTTATAGTACATTTATCCTACACCAATTTTTAAAATAGTTTCCTTTTTTACAAATTTCATGTTATTGTGATAAAATGAAAAGGGGAACAAAGGAGGAAAGAGGGAAATCCTTTATTTAAAAATGTACTTTGTGGAAGAAATGATTTTTGCTTATCTTATTGAATTCATGAAATCTCTCTCTCTTACACTGAATTTACTTCATGTGCAGTAGAAGACATCATTTATAGAACTTTTTAACACAAAACAGCACTTCCTGAAATAGTCAAGTGATCATGCAGTGTTCAGTGGTCACACAATCATTTCATATACAGCAAAAAGAAGCTGTGTATGCATATCCTATCTGGACATATAGACTTCCTTTCCTGCAGGATAATTTCCTAATCAATGCGTTCAAATGATTTTGCAGGCTTTATTTTTTTTGTATAAGTGTAGAGCAGCATTTCTCAACCTCAGCAGATTTAAAGTGCTGGCAGGGAAATTATGTAAGTTGAAGTTCATGCAGCAGTGTCCGTGAAGAAAACTGCAGCACTAACCTTGAAGAAGAGTTGGAAGGAAAAGTTGAAGCAAAATTAAAGACAATTTTGTTTTGGGAAAAAGAGGAGAGTAAAAGAAAGGCACTTAAAGTAATTATGCCTTGACCTTGTTTGGTTTAAGAGGGAGCAGAAGGAAACTGGCTATGTCATTAAATCCTACAACTAAGTAGCATTTCTGTACATGTTGAGAAGCATGAAGAATCAGAAGCAAATACTGAATCTAAACAAAGAAGCAAAGTTTAGCTAAAAGGCCAATACCTGCACATATTTTTAAGACTACTGAGAAAATGGGTCAATTTAAAAAATATGTCATAGATTAATAAAAAAACAGAAGCAAAATACAAATATGTAAACAGCATTGCTAAAAGCAAGAATTATTATTTTTTCTCCCCCCCCCCTTTTTTGTTTTTGAAGGAAAGAACAATTGTAACTCAGAAAATATTTATAAAGTGGTTTGTGATCTGTGATCTGCAGAGGTTTAGGCATTAACAAATTTGTTAACCTTTCATGTGCCAGAAGAATGTATTTTTTCCCAAAAGGCACTAATATAACCAGCATTGTACAAATTATGACAAGGAAGCCAAAGAGGAATTTCAACAGCAAAATGCCAGTGGATTTTTCTTTCACCTTCACATTCCTTCCCCTTCTTGGCAGAATCCAAGAATACTTCCAGCTAAGAGAGAACCAATTTAGGAGCATTGCTAATGAAAAAAAAGCAGTGAAAAGGGCCACCAAGGAGCCATAATAAGACTTAGACTGACATCCGAATCTCATCTCATGCTCAGGACTGCTGTCAGGAGTCTGTTTCATTCTCCCTGAATGCTTTGACAATATATCACAAAATCAGCTCCAAACTTTGTTTAAACCTTCCTTCATGATAACCAATTTGTCAAAACGTTATATTTTATACACTGTTCTTTAAAAAGTGTGTATTCATGCATGTCTCTCTCTCTCCTCCCCGCCCCCTCTCTGTGTGCATGTTACACATTAATAAAAGACTCTAGAAACTCCTCTCTAGTTGGATGATGTCATCTCCATTGAGGAAATCAGCTTCCTGCTCCTCATTGTATAGCTCTGGGGTGACATCATCTCAGAGTCCTTCAGTCTTATCCCCTTTCCATTTTCTCCCTGCTGAGTTTCAGCAGAGTCTCTTTCTTCCCATAAACCGTCTCTTTCCAATGTTGCCAGGATCCCCTAATCTACTTCTGCCCTCCCCCTTTGAATACGAAATGGGTGACCAGTCTAGCCAGAAAGAGATGACAAATTAACTGCATTTTGTAAGGCTGCCCTGGAAAGGAGTTCACTTTCAGATATTGTGTAATAATTCATACAACAGCTCAAGCCAGCCAGGAACCCGGAGGCAGTTCTAAGGGACAGCTTCAGGGGACAAATTTAATAATGCAAAGTGATTAGGCAGAGAGGGAAGCTGCAGCAATTTAATTACTGTTTATATCATCTTCACATTTTCTGCAAGGACTATTACCCTTTCATAGCTCAATCGGAAAAGATACATTAATGTTTCCTAACATACATCAAAAACAGATGTAAAACAATGATAATCATCTTGATCAAACCACATTAATGCTTGTTTGGTCAAGAAAGTGTGTACATATCTTATAGTATTCAGGCTCTGAGGGGTGGTCGCAGATCTATAAATAACTGACAATTTCTAGGGCTACTCCAAGATCTAGATGCTGATTTTTAAAACCTGAATATTTTAGAACCAGAGACTGCGGATTCCAAATACGAATAAATGGTAATAGCACTTAGCTGATCTAGGTTGATCTTGAAATTGTTTCATCAGCTTGGACCACCAAGAATTTCTTAGAACTGTAGACAAGACCGAGGCCTTGAAAATAAGCATCCCAGAAAAATGCAGTGATGTGTAACTTCCTTATTGTTTGAAAAATAAAAACTACTGGTACATAAAACCCATAGGAATTTAGGAGTCAAGTTCAAGGGAGTCCAGTTCAAGAAGTATTTATTTTTCCAGCTCTATATACTTATCTATTTATTACCAAAAATGGTTTACAATTAAAATTAGGTGAGTATTTAAAAGAGACAGAATCTTTTCAATTTTGGCCTCCCCTTCAATACTAGGTTGAAGGATTTCATATCTCCCAGGCATTTGGAGGGCTAAAGTCATATGTAAAGTCAAATTGGTCTGAGCTTAATTGCCAGCTGATTGTGGATAATAGTATAATATATTTTACAATCTGTAATACCTTTTATTTGATACAACAGTAGTGGGTCTTATTCAAGATGACAATGAGGGTGCTTACTGCATGGAAGTAGAGGGTTTGGTGAACTGGTGTAACAAAAACAATCATGTTTTAAACGTAGGAAAACTAAGATCATTGTTGATTTCAGAAAAAGTAGGCACAGCTATACACCTCTGAGTGTGATTCACCTGTAGGTCACCTGGTGGTTCTCCACGTGCAGCTAACAAGTAGGCTGGCTTGATTGCTCAACAGTGAGATACTGGCAAAGCGGGCACAGCAGCACCTGCATTTTCTGCATCGCATGAGAAAAATACATATTCCTTCCCCTGTCCTTACCACTTTCTATAGAGGGAAGATCAAGAGCATCCTGTTCATATTGCATTACATTCTGGTTTTGAAGCATTACTATTTCAGACAGGAAGGCGGAGCAGAGAGTGGTGAGGATGGCAGAGAAGATTATTGGTAGTTCACTTCCTTCTATCCAGGACATAGCATATAAGCGATGCTTGAGCAGGTTCTTCAGTATTGCCTGGGACATTACACATCCTCTTCATGACCTGTTTTCCTTGTTACCTTCTGGGAGGAGACTTCATGGTATCTGAAGCAGAACATCCAGATTCAGTCACAGTTTTGTTCCATATAGCATCAAACTTGTGAAATCACAAGTTTCCTTTTTTCACTATGTATTCAAAATGGACAGTGATTAATACTTATATGTGTACATGTGTGTGTAATTATACACACACACACACACACACACAATGTGTATGTATAGCATGTGTGTATTTGTGTTATATAGGTTTATGGGTAAATATACACCTTCTTTTGAGAGGGAGCAACAGAATTTCATTTTTAATATGGGTCAGAATTCTTACAAAAAATGACAATAAAAATTATCTTATGTCATCTCATCTCATCTCATCTTATCTTGCCATTGATTATAGCATCTAAATCCTTGGATTTCCTGTTTATTTTAATATTGTTAGATAGCAGGGTGATTTCCCATAGAACATTTTGTTTATCGGATAGATCACAGCAATAAAAATGAAAGAAAAATGTACATCAAGTTCAAAGAAACATATAATTGCTAAAATTATAATAAATGAACAACAAACAAACCAAGTTACCTGACATACAACTACTTTTTCTGGAAACTAAAATGGAAAAAGGACATAACCCTCAACTGACAGTGAGAAACATGGATCTGCCTATCAGAGAAAAGCTTTTACATTACAAGGAAATATTAATTACAGTCAGGTACAGAGTTATCAAGTCTCCAACAGCTCGTATTATCGGTGACAAAACTCAGATGTGCTCAGATCTTAGCAGATAGCCATATTCATCACCAATACATGCTAAATTTCTCCTGTTCGTCTATGGATATGAACCTTCTCTACCAAAAATTCAAGTAGAAAGATCTTTCAGGGTCATCCCTTGTGTGTTACAATGTTGGCAGAAGAGTATGGTACTCTTCCTCACACCTGATGTCCTCCACCACAACCCTTCCCCTTCACCAACAACACAGTATCGTGCCAATATAGTAACTATTCAAACATTTCTGGGCAGGAGAACATTGCACTATTAGTGTTTACATTTTGTTCCACAATGCCAACATCAACTGAAATACTTTCCACTTTACAACCAGCTGATGTAATCATATGAGAAAAGGGTATTTCAGGCCAAAGCTATATTGCCATGACTTTTTTTAAAATTTATTGGCAGCCCTAATATAAATCTGTAACAAAGTGTAAAATATAATAATCCTACGTTATGCTATGCTATGCTACCCTATACTGCATTACACCACAATACTTGTCACTATTAACACTACTTTTAAAATATTTTTAAAATG
>JANHFT010004119.1:67826-78799 GCA_032467955.1 Pseudoxenodon macrops
ACCTCCCTAGATCTGGATTGTATCCCTCTATTAATGCAGTTTAGGATTGTATTGGCTTTTTTGGCTGCCGCTGCACATTGCTGGCTCATGTTTAGCTGGTTGTCTACTAAGACTCCAAGATCCCTCTAGATCGCCAGATGAGACAGAACTGTTCTGATGCAGGAAACAGAAGCACGACAGACAATTTAGAATATGTCCATTCAGAGCTTTCCAAAAAGGGGAATATTTTGCCTCAATGTATGGATCTCTGCTACTAGTAGCTCTTGGAGGCACTGATGCCTCTAGAGAAATCCAGTAATTACAGGATACAAATATAATTTATTTACAATTTGAGAAAAGTTGCCACCCGCTCTCTTGAGATAAGCTAGTGCTTACATTAAAGGTGGAGCTGTTTCTCACCGAGACATGAAGTCAATAGCAATGAGCCAACCACAAAGGAGGCTGGGAATACATTCAAATGGTTTGCTATTTGTCACACAAGAAAGCGAAGCAGCGAGAGGGAACTCCCAATAGTTTTATTTCAGCAAACGTGCACAACCGCTCAAATTGCACATGTTGTTACACTTGCAGGTGAAGTAGCAAAAAAATGTACTCTAGGTTGACACAGCTCTCATTTCACACAGGCAATTGTCCTCTGCTGATTAACATAAGATTTGTTGTTCCCATTCCCGGTGTGTGTGGAGCTGCTAAATGGTGATGATTTTGTTCACAATTTGCAGAACGGTATAAGGAAAATGATTCCATGGAATCCAATGCGTTTGCTTTGATCCCATTCCATTAAACATCAACCAATCAATGAGAAAATTTATTTTTCTTTTCCTCCTCCCCCCCTCCTCCTCTTCTTCTTCTTTTTCTTCTTCCTCTTCCTCCTCCTCCTCCGCTTCTTCTTCTCCTCCTCCCCCTCCTTCTCCTCCTCCTCCCCTCTTCCTCCTCCTCTTCTTCTTCTTCTCCTCCTCCTCCTCCTCTCCTTCTTCTCCTGCTCTTCTTCTTCTTCTTCCTCCTCTTCCTCTTCAGGGGTGGGTTCTAATTTACCTTGCTGGTGGTTCGCTGCCTCCCGCACCACGTGGGTGCACCTTGCGCGCATGTATACGCACCCCATGAGCACGTGCATGCGCAGTAGAAAAAAGCCCCAGTTTTTCTAAAGGCCGAAAACAAGATGGCAATGCATGCACAGTGCCGGAACCTCAATTTCTGCGCATGTGCAGAAGAAGAATTTTTTTTTTTGAAAAAGAAAAAAATTCCCCAAAAAAGATGTCGCCGCCCACGGAGCAACAGAACCGGCTCCATGACATCACCAGCGGCCTACTACCTACTCGGTAGAACCGGTCTGAACTGATAGGAACCCACCTTTGTTCCTCTTCCTCCTCCTCCTCCTTCTTCTCCTCCTCCTCCTCCTCCCCTCCTCCCCCTCCTCCCCCTCCTCTATATTCAGCCGGACTCTCCAGAACCGGTGAGAGATGCTTTGCCTTGGGGGTGGGCGGAGCAAAGCAGACTTTTGAAGGGTCTTTGCACAGTGATGTCTTCTCCTGCTACTAGCAGCCAAGTGTATCAGCTGCACTTTTGGGCTTTGTCTCACTTCTGAGCTCCCCTTTAGAAAACGCAATAAGCAAAGGAGGTTTCTGCGCATGGACTGTGATGTGCAGAGAGCTTCTCTGATGCCTCCTGTCAACCACGGTGCAATACATGAGCAAAGTGCTCTTTTGGCTTTGGAACTGTCAGTCAAGGTTCGCGGTGAACAAAGCATCTCATTAGGGAGAATCCTTGATGAGCAGAAGATTGTCACCTCCAAGGTACAAAGTGTCTTTTCAAGTCGAAGCCAAACGGTCTCACAGCCTCCTAATAATATCAAGATAATGAACACCCTGAAATGACAAATTTGTCCCTGTGTGTACAGTGTTTATCTAATAGGAAGGTTTCTTTTTACCCCTAATTACCTGTGAATTGGATTGGGGAAACTTATTATATTTATCGATAAGAGTAGAAGAAGAAACAAAGGAATGAGTGAATCTAGCAGTTTTTGTACCTAAACAGGACTCATCTATTCTTCCATCTGTGAATAGTTAATCTTTTTTATTCCTCCTTCCCTTCCCTTTCCCTTCCCCTTTCCCTTCCTTCCTTTCTTTTCCTTTCCTTTCCTTTCTTTTTTCATTCCCTTTCTGTTTCCCTTTCCCTCCTTTCCTTTCCCTTTCTTTCTCCTTTCCTTTCTCCTTCCCTTCCCTTCCCTTTCCTTCCCTTCATTTCCCTTTCCATTTCCTTCCTTTCTTTTCCCTTCCCTTCCCTTCCCTTCCTTTCCTTTCTTCTTTCCTTCCCTTTCCTTCCCTTCCCTTTCCTGTCCTGCCTGCCCTGTCCTGTCCTGCCCTGCCCTTCCTTTCCCTTCTCCTCCTTTCCTTTCCTTTCATTCTCCTTCCCTTCCCTTTTCCTCCTTTCCTTTTCCTCCTTTCTTTTCCTTCCCTTCCCTTCCCTTCTCCTCGTTTCCTTCCCTTTTCCTCCTTCCCTTCCCTTCCGTTTCCTTCCCTTCCCTTCCCTTCTTTTCTTTTTCTTCCCTTCCCTTCCCTTTCCTCTTTCTTTCCCTTCCCAGGGAAAAAGGATAGTTGTGGATTCTGTTCCACCCAACTTCTCAAGAAGGTAGGGAAGAGGAAGGAAATCTCCTGGAATCCCTGGGTATTTTTGCTTTTGCTGATCCAAGGGTTGGTCCCTCGATGTCTCATTAAATAACGTTTCCATCCCTCCTTTCAGCCAATGAGGCACCTGGATATTTGCATGAGCTTTTGGTGCAGAGCTTAAGATACAATCAGGAAGTGAGGGCCACCAAAGCTTTGGATCACAACGAAGTTGGACCTCCCACCCTTTCGTTTCCTCCATCATGGTGTGGACTCTGCTGCTACTTTTCTTCTTCTACTCTCCAGGTGAAATCAAACACCCACCTTGGCTGTGTTTACGTATTCTGCGCAATCTTGTTTGCTCCAGTTTCCCATCTTTGAAAGTGTTGATAATGTTGATATCCTTCCTCCAGGTATCACGGTGAAGTACACCTTTATTCAGGAACCTGCCCTCTCTGCCTCTCCTGGAGAACCAACAACTCTCTCCTGCAACATCAGCAGTGGCTTCTACTTTGGCTCCTTCTCATGGTACCAGCAAAAGGAAGGGGAAAGACCCAGATTTCTCCTACATTATAATACAACCTCCCGAGAGACAAAATTTGGCTCTGAGGCTTCTGGTCATTTCTCTGCTTCTACAAACACCGCCAAGCATACTGCTTTCTTGACCATCAACAAGGTGCAGGCAAAGGATGAAGGGGACTATTATTGTGGTGATTACAGACACAGTGAAGAACTTCAGAGAGGAGGCTGAACATAAACCTCCCTTGAGGAAGTCCTTCATGCATCACAACCCAAACGTCGACACTTTGTTGAGTTAACGACACCTCCTTAGCATTGCATGGTAAAAGACAAGAGAGTTCCAATCCAATGGAACATCACCAAAGCCACTTTAGTTTCCTCCCCTATATTTCTACCGCTCGTGATTGCATCATCGTCTCTGGATGTGCAGATGGAGGACATTAAAGAACCCGATTTGCTCTCAAAGTGGGAGGCCGTCTTCACCTATCCACACGTTACTTGCAATCACGTCAACCCTCTTTAAAGAAACCCTACATTTGTGGGGGCCTTTCCCCATAAAACTCCTTATTCACCAAGGGACGATGGAGTTAGAATTGCCAATGTCCCTTCAACGGACTCATCCCATTTCTCATTGTTTGTTTCATAGTTTGTCGATACCTGAAATTTCCTCCAGGTGAGCCAACTCAACCAGGAGTGAAGGACATTAAAGAACAGGATTTCCTGAGAGGGAAATGTGGACCTAGGGGCCACTTTCTCTGAAATATATTTTGAATGGGAGGAGGTGTCCCCCAGGTATGGTGACAGGATGCGACAGCAGGGGGCGCCACTTTCCCAGAAACCATGCGCCCCTACTCCCCTGTGCAACAGACCGAGCAATCTCACCAGCTGCAAAATACGTCATGCAGAACTCAAGAAAGGAACAGAGAATTAGGTTGTAAAAAGCATTGTTGACATCGGAGGTATTATTCAGAGGAAGTAAATAAAAGGAGAGAATGGGATGCTGTTTACAACCAAAACACAATCACATGAAAACAGTTTCAACAAAAAAACACCTTTCGTTGCCCTTTTGTGGCAGGGCAAATGTGGCGTCCAAGCCAACGACGTCCCGTATTACGTCCAAAAACCTTAATAAAGGCATCGTCTTAAGACTTCCTTCTATGCAAATATCTTCTCCACTAATTAACCAATCACCTTTGACCTGATTGGCTAGTCTTTGAAGGTGGTGGCACATAAAATCAAAGAAAGCCAATCAGGTTGTCTATATTTGCATGGGCCTTTCTTCAATTCTAGGAGGACTTAAGTAAGAAGGTAGAAGGATCCCCAGGTAGATATTCTTTGGTTGTAGGAAGGGAGACTTTTTGAAGGAAAAGCACCATGGCCTGGACACTGATTTTCCTTGTCCTTCTTACTTATTTCTCATGTAAGTATGTGTGAGATCTCTTCTTAAACTGTCCAATAAAGACTCTCTAGTTTGCACATTATAAAGTCCAATTTGGTCCATCTAAAGGATGGTTCTGGGATTTTCGGAGGCCCACATAATATAACAAATCTTCATTTTATTTTAATTTTATTCCCAATTCCTTTGTAAAGGCGTCACTTCACAGCCCAAATTGACTCAGCCTGTCTCCCAGTCTGGATCTCCAGGAGAGACAATTAAAATCACCTGTGCCATCAGCAGCAATCCAAGCAATATTCACTGGCTTCAGCAGAAATCTGGAGAAGCCCCTCGCTTTGTGCACTATGATGGCAGTAGCAGCAGAGGACCAGGGATCCCAGACAGATTCACGGGTACCCGAGCAGGCAACAACGGGTACTTAACCATCACCAACCTTCAGGCTGAAGACGAGGCTGATTATCTCTGTTACATGTGGTATAGCAATACGTTCCACAGTGAGAGAATCTAATGGGGAACTGAGACAAAAACCTCCTTCCTTCGTAAAACAGGGAGTTGGTCAACGATTGCGTTGGTTTTTCTTTGGCCTAGTGTTCTACGAAGGAAATGGCTGTCCAGCCTCGTCTTAAAAAAAACCTCCATTGATGAAACGCCCACAACTTCTAGTGGCAAGTCGTTCCACTGGTTTTCACTCTTGTAGAAGTTTCTCCTTAATTCCAGGTTGCTTGGTTAGTTTCCATCCATTGTTTTTTTTTTTTTCTTGTCTTGCCCTCTGGTGCTTTGGGAAATAGTTCGACCCACCTCTCTTCTTTGTAGCAGCCCCTTAAATACTGGAATGCTGATATCATGTCACCCCTTAGTTTTTTCTTTTCCAGTCTAGTCAAACGCCAGGTCTGGTTTGAGATTGCCATGGGATGCAGAGAAAAATAAATAAATAAATAAATAAATAAAAGGAGAGAATATGACGTTCTTACGACAATGAAAGCACAATCATATCAGAACAAATTCAACAAAGACACATTAGCTAGCCTTTCGTTGCAGGGGAAATTTCGTGTCCCAGCAATCTGGAAGAATTTATCCTCACCTGTCATCCCAGTGGTGGGATTCAAACATTTTTTTACTACCCGTTCTGTGGGCGTGGCTTGGTGGGTGGGGTGTGGCTCGATGGGCGTGGCTCGTTGGGCCTGGCAAATGGGGATTATTGCAAAATCCCCATTTCCTCCCGATCAGCTGGGACTCGGAAGGCAGAGAATAGATGGGGGCAGAGGTGATATTTACCGGTTCTCCAAACTACTCAAAATCTCTGCTACCGGTTCTCCAGAACTGGTCAGAACCTGCTGAAACCCACTTCTGCTTCATCCTAATGGGAGTTTGGAAGAGCTTCCTAACCCCAAGAGAAGAACCTTATTTTGTTGCCACGTTGAACTTCTTTCATTTTATTTGCTTATTTATTTAGAGGACTTAAAAACAATACTGCTGATTGTCTCTGTCTGTTTCATTAAATACTGTTTTCTTTGCTTCTCCTGGCCAATGAGCTACATGGATATTTGCATGAGCCTGCAGGGCAGAACTAAATATAGAATCCGAAGGGAGGGCCACCAGAGATCCAGAAGGTTGTGGATCGCAACGAAGTTAGACCTCCCTCCCTTTCATTTTCTCCATCATGGTCTGGACTTTGCTGCTACTTCTCTTCTCTTATTCTCCAGGTGAATTCAAACACCCAAATTGGCTACTTTTTTCACATGGGGCAATCCTGTTTGCTTCAGATTCCCATCTTTGTAGTGTTTTTAATGTTGGTTTTTCTCCTTTCAGGTGCAATGTCTAAATTCACATTGACTCAGGAACCTACCCTCTCTACATCTCTTGGAAAACCAGCAAAACTGTCCTGCAATATTAGCAATAATTACCACTTTAGCTCCTTGATATGGTACCAGCAAAAGGGACAGAAAGAGAGAGAGAGAGAGGGAGGGAGAGGGGGAGAGGAAGAGGGAGAGAGAAACCGTAGCGAGAAACAAACACTGATTCCAGTAAAGGAGACAAAGAAAGTTGGGCAAACTTAAATTACTGTTCTATAAAGACACAGGATGAACAGAAGAGAGAGAGAAAAAAGAAGTTGGACCTCTAAATTATAGAGGCTGCATCTCTCCGCTGCATTGCATGCTTTCTGAAGACGGAAACTGCAGGTAAAAAGCACTATATATTACAAGATTGACTTGTGTACAGAAGTAATACTACTTCAAAAGAAAAAAGGAACCAAAGTCATCCTGTGTATTTGGCATAATAATGAAAAGTTGCTTGATGGTCAACACCATAATGAGGCATATTCTCTTTTACTCAGTTGTTTAGCAGTTGCAATCCCCTGCAAACCATTTTTAAAAATTCATTGATAAATCTCCAAGGCTAAACAGCCTTTAAACGACATACAATAGTTCGGACCACTAGAAGGTAGCTCCCTCCTGCTCCCTGTGGAGAAATGGATGCCAAAGAGAGTAGCAAGGAGTTGTCTTTCAGAGAGGGATTCCTCTACCATGATGCTATCTGGTCTTCTTCTGGGCATCGGGAGAATGTGAGTGGACAGAATCCAATTCTTGTTTCCCACCCTTTCCTGATTCAGTTCTCCACCCTTAGTTCATTGTCCTGACACTATAATGAAATTAAACAACAGATATCTTTGCCAATAGTTACTAAACAGGGCTTTGCTTTTATGAGACATAGGTGATTCTTTGGAAAAATCATTAAATATATCAGTCTCCTCTGCGACTCTTCTTCCTCACGGCATGTCTTTTAAACGATTGGGATAAATGAATTTAGGAGAACTATGCTTCGGCTTATTGATTAGGCTTTTAAAAAGGACAATGCAAAGAAAACATTTTTATTATGAAAACTACACCAGATGAATTAACGGAGGATCTTACCCTTTTGTGAAACATGCAGATCTTCTGCAAGTGGGTCTGACAATATCTAAAAGGAGAGCATAACGTAGCAAGGACTTCAGTGGTAAGAAATACTGACTCAGCTCTTCTCTGTCATCTTTGAGAAAACCTTTGAGCATCTGTAAAGACAGATCGTTGTCCCACTGCTGTTTTTTCCCCAATTCTGACTCTGTTTCAAGTTTATACAGAAACTCCCCCTTCTCTGGGCACTGCTTGCCATTAGCACCATGACAAGAACTGGGGTCTTTCATAAGTCCTTGAGAACCACCTTCTGCCACAGTTGCAGCAGCCTTACATGTCTTTGAATTCTCTGTTTCCTGGCTTGGGAAATCAGTCAAAATCTGTTTGAAGAAAAATATGCAGCAAATTATAAAGTATTAGATTCACAAACGCTCAAAGGAAATTTCCAATTTTATTTTAGCAAGGATGACAACAGCAGATCAGGTTCATGTACTGCACTAAACTATCATTTGCTTGGTTTGGGGTTTACTTCATTTTATGCACCAAGCACTATGGTTGCAAGTCATGACAGACTGCTTAAAGCAATGTGTAAACTTAGCAAACCATATTTTATTCAAAAAGACAAATGGAATGCATTTCAGTGCCATAATATTAAATCAGTCACCATGTATAAGGTTATTGAATAAGATCCTTTTCTAAGATTATCAACTATCAAATATTTTCAAGATAACTAAATTTTATTTTATAAATCAACTTTTCTCATCCGGTGCCTTCCAGGTATATTAGCAAACACCTTTTTGGGCAAGCAGTATATGAAATCTAACAGTGAAGCTGATCATCAGGTAAAGCAGGGGTGTGAAACACTACACATGATGTACAAATTTCATTCAAAATATTTACATATGATATTCACTAAATAATACAGTCATATTTATTATTTCTAATAATAAAATCCAGTAATTATAGAGAAACTCTTTGTCCTCAAGTAACCATTTGTCAATGTACTAAATCGGTATTCTTCCAGCTAGTCATTCATGTGGTAAAGATGCCAAAAATGGGTTTGTGGATCACTTTGCACAATGTTTCAATATGCCCTTAACTAAGTTTGGTTGCTCCATTAGAGCAGTTTCAAATTCTTTTCTGGAAAAAAAAAATCCTTCCAAATGCCTTCTAACAGCCGATTCCTACAGAAAGAACAATCCATGCAATCATATTAAATTAAATAGAAATTTTATACAACACAAATGAACAGGAAAAACCCATTGTGAACTTCAAACTTGCATGCTGTTCTCTTTAATCAGTTCTTCTAGCAGAGACTTTTGGAAATTGCAGTTCCAACATAACTGAAAAACACCATGCTTGACTATAATGCCATATTAAAGCAGGCTGCATGATATTATTCGCCTTCAAAATGCAATGTTCTCTCATTTTTTTAAACAGCATAGCACATTTCAATAAAATATATCTGAAACATTTTAAAATTTCCGTTCACAGATTACTGTAATTTTGAGATTACTGCAAATATAGTAGCTTTTGTGATTAATGATGAAAAGGTAGTCTCACCTTCCCAGGTGCTAGAAAAGAAAAGGGCTCTGAATGGAGTCTTGCAATCAGGAAGTACCTCAATCTTGAGTTTGGAATCCCAATCTGTAAGTAAATAACAATCTCAATGGTTTACAGTAGAGGTGTAAAATTCACGGCTCACAGGACGGATGCATCATGTGCTGGCCAGACCCACCCCAGTTTTAGAGAAGTCACGCTACGTCACATGATGCCGACATGATGCCGCGAGATTTGACACCCTTGGTTTAGATGATCAGAACAATGGTTGAGTTATCAAAATTTTAGGCCTTACAATAACAAAATGGTAGAAGTGGCGTAATATTCCACTGTGGAAGTTCATCACAACAATCACTATGTCCACAATTGTGAAATATATTTCAGATTAAATTCAAAAGAAAAACAATACAGGCAATTCTGTGGCCTTAATGCCCTTTTTTCTGCTTGAAAATCCCTGGTTCATTTCTCCCCTTGACTGTTAGCAGTGAAGAAAAACATCATTCAGGAACAAGGTGGCTGGAAGGGAAGAAGTAAAGGCTTCCCTCTCTTGCCAAGGACTCTGAAGAAGACTGCATTTTCACCAATCACAACAGAGAAGCAGTAATTTGCATCACAATAAGGAAGGAGAAAACAAAACTTTCCCACTTTGTTTGGGAATATGTGGTGAATACGTGCCTACATCTGAAAGGACAGGTTCATGTATATGCATGAAGTTCAAATCTCTTTACAAGACTGCTATTTTCAAGCTTTTTTTAATTGTCCTTAACTCAATCATCTTTTGTCACCACAAATTGGATGAATCCTTTTCTCCTGGTCCATCCTGGCTCCCCTCCTCTTTCCTCTTTCTCTTTCTGTCATACACAAATCTTCTTTAGTCTAAGATGCAAGTACCAATTCATTATATAAACACAACTGGATTATGTTATCTTAATCTGTTCACAACAAACTGCCTCTCTAATTGAAAGAGGGACAACATCACATCCTTCCATCATTATATTTCCTGATTCCCAACATCTTCATCTCAAATACGACAACCAAGTATATATAATTTGGTGATGTTATGTTTTAGATTTCAACTCTTGACCAGTATGGTCAATGAGAAAGAATTGAGACATTTGTCTCTGTTGCTCTTCTACTCCAAGAAATGTTTCTGCATCAACGTCTCTATGAGAAAAGAGACAGAATTCAGTTTTGATGGAATAATAATAAAGTGAGTCCAGGAACAAACTGGCAGGAATGTTTTTGGTCTGAGAAACAGTATGTAATGATCAGCACCTCTCAAAAGTAAGTGAATCTACAGAAATTTTTTGAACTGAACTAAATTTTGACAATACCATTACTCACACAAGTTGGAGACAACAGAAATTCTTGATATGTAAATCCACATTTTTTTAGTGTTCGTATAAATTCATCCCTGGCAGTATGAAAATAAAACAAAAGCATGAATTCCACTGTTATGAATGAATATCCAAAGTTGTCTAAGTACATTTTTTCACTTCTATCAAAATGATTGGATCAGATACTATAATTAATATCTTTACAGTAAGATCCAGTTATCTTAGTTCATAAAACAGTTTTGAACTACAATGACTGAGATCCTAACAGCGCTAAGCTAAAGAAAAACATGAAATGTGAATTCAACTTAGTTATTTGGGCTGGAAAATGTGTCATAAAAATTAGTTGTCGATCCTATTTATCCTGAAACAAAGAAGTACCTCAATATTTTTATACTAAAGAAGTACCTTTTACAAAACTTGTAGAAAAAGAGAGCAAGGAACAGATGGAATCCCTGCAGTTTTTCCTCACACTGCTAAGCAGAAATTAGTTTTAAATTTTAGTTTAAACACAAGATCTCTTGCTTTCATAAGTGACTAGTCTTAAAATAAAAAGCTAGGATGCCCTCAAATTTTCCAATAGAAATATTAATTCTAAATATATAATATATAAATATAGACTTACTATCACTACATCTCAACTAAAAACAGTTTAATGTTGCAACTTCAATTA
>JANHFT010004121.1:4467-19063 GCA_032467955.1 Pseudoxenodon macrops
AAAGGGGGAGAAAGAAAGAGGAAGGGAAGTAGGAAAGGGTTGGAATGTTGTTGCAAAATTAGAGGATATAGAAGATACGAGAAGGGGCATTGGTCCTACCTGATACGCTCCTTCTCAGATGGGTGGATATAGCATCCAGGACGGGTTGCTCTGTCTGTCATCCAATAGGACCAAGTCTGCAGTTTTCTAGGACACACCTCCTTCTTCAGTCCTTCCCGCTTTTTTTCGACGAAGGATGAACTGCAGACTGCCCATCATAGGAATAGAAGGAACTCAGGAGCCCATGGTCAATGGAGACCACACCAGAACTTGTAAGCCCCTGCAGGAAAGAGGGGGAAAAACGGGGACAGGAGAGAGGCACCTGCCCCCCCAAGTGCAAGACCGAGGCAGGGACCAGACCGGACCTCCATCAGGGTGGGACTCGATGCTATATCCACCCATCTGAGAAGGAGCGTATCAGGAAGGACCAATGCCCCTTCTCCATTAGGGTGGATATAGCATCCAGGATGGGACATACCAAAGATGGACACTTTACAGGGAGGGTAGAGAGAGGTCCGGAGCTGGAGAGCCCGATAGAACCCCTTGCAAGACTCTCCGCCTGAAGGCGTAAGCGTCCACCTTTTAGTGACGAATGAAGGGGGAAGCTGATGACCAGGTGGCTGCCATGCAAACCTCAGATAGGGAGGCCTGGGTAGACCAGGCAGCCGAAGTGGCAGCGCTCCTGGTCGAATGAGCCATGATACCCCTAGGAACGGGAAGGGCCAGGGACTGATAGGACGTGGAGCTACAGGCCCTGATCCATCGGCCCAACGTAGCAGAGGAGACCCTGTTACCTAGGGAGGCTGGTTGGAAAGAAATGAAAAGGGCTTTGGAATGCCTGATTACAGCCGTCCGCTTGAGGTAGATGCGAAGGGCCCTACACACATCCAGGGAATGCCACTTCAGTTCCAAGCGATGGACAGACTTGGGACAAAAGTCCGGGAGGACTAACTCCTGAGACCAGTGGAAGGTAGAATTCACCTTGGGGATGAATGTAGGGTCCAACTGCAGAACCACCCTATCGGGGTGGAACACGCAGAGGTCCTGTCTAGGGGACAAGGCGACCAACTTGGAAATTCTCCGAGCAGAAGTGATTGCCACCAGGAAGGCCACCTTGTATGACAAATGTCTCAAGCTGACCTCCTGCAGGGGCTCAAAGGGGGACCCAGTGAGGGAATTTAGGACCTTGGGAAGGTCCCAGGAGGGAAACCTGTGGATCGTAGGAGGCCTGACATTCGAGGCTCCGTGGAGGAATTGTCTAATGGTGGGGCGTTGGGAAAGGGAGATCAGCTCTCTGCAAGTGAGAATGGAGGAAAGCGCGGCTACCTGCCTCCTTAAGGTGTTAGGGGCGAGGCCCCTGGTCAATCCGTCCTGTAGGAACCTTAAGACCTGGGGGGTGGAAACCTCCCTGGGGAAAAGGCCTGTCCTGGAGCACCACCCACAAAATGCCTTCCATGTGGCCTGATAGATCCGCTTGGTGGAGTCCTTGCAGGAGGCCAAGATGGTGTCTATAACATCCGGAGGATACTGTTTGGCCATCAGAATGCACCGCTCAACCGCCAGGTGGAGCCATTGGAGACAGTCTGTCTGGGGGGATCCACCAGGGACGGGACACTGACAGGTTCACCAGGTCGGCAAACCAGGATCTCCGGGGCCAATGAGGAACGATGAGGAGAAGTTCTGCCTCCTCCTCCAACAGTTTCCGTATGACCTTGGGGATCAAGGGGAGGGGAGGGAAGGCGTAGAGTAGACCGGGAGGTCACGGGCTGCGGATTGCGTCGACTGCTTCTGCGCCCGGGAACAGGAACCGTGTGAAGAACCGAGGAAGTTGAATGTTGCTGCTCGATGAAAACAGGTCCACTGAGGGAGGGCCAAAGTGGTCCGAGATCTCCTGGAAGATGTCCGGATGAAGATGCTACTCCTCGTGGTCGACCCGACTGCAGCTCAGCCAATCTGCCTGGACGTTGGACTGACCGGAGATGTGGTTGGCCCAGATGGAGAGAAGGTGAGCCTCTGCCCAGGAGCCCAGCAGGAGAGCTTCCTCCAGAAGGGGGCCCGAGTGGGTACCCCCCAGACGGTTGACATGGGCCTTGGTGGCCACATTGTCCGTCAAGACCAGGACATGTCTGCCTGTGACTAGTTCCCGGAAGGCTAGGAGGCCCAAGCGGATGGCCCTCAACTCTAACCAGTTTATGTTGTGGCTCAGATTTTCCGGGGACTACAGTCCCTGAGCCATCTCCGGTTGAAGGAGAGGCCCCCAGCCACAAAGGCTGGCATCCGTGGTGATTGTGAGTCTGTGGGGTTCCCTGAAGAGATATCCCTGAGCAAGGGAGGGGGAACACCACCAGTCCAGTGATCTGAGGACCTCGGAGGGGAGCCTGACTCTGAACAGGGAGGTGCCCAGACCCGCCCGTTGATGTGGGAATAGGAACCACTGCAAGTGGCAACTGTGTAAACGAGATCAGGGAGTGATGGCTATGCTGGAAATCATTTTCCCCAGGAGCTGCGACAGGGTGCGCAGGGGAACCGAAGAAGATCCTCTGACCTGCCTTACTAATTCCCTGATGTCCCTCTTCCGGTCCAGGGAAAGATAGACTCTGGACTCTATAGAGTCGATCACTGCGCCCAGATGAAGGATGCGAGTGGTCGGGGTCAGATGGCTTTTTTACAGGTTCACTGAGAAGCCGTGGGCCTGAAGGGTTTCTACGGTAGTGGAGAGATCTGCCTGGGCCTGCAACTCCAAGGGGGACAGAATGAGGATGTCGTCCAGGGAGCAAAGCACCCTGACTGGGAGAGCGCACAGATGAGCCGTGAGGGCCGATATCAACTTTGTGAACACCCTCGGAGCTGAGGAGAGGACAAACGGAAGGGTATTGGTAATGCCGGTTGAGGTAGCAGAACCGGAAGAACTGCCTGTGGGTGGGGGAAGATGGAGACATGGAGATAAGCCTCCGTGAGGTACATCGAGGTCATGAAGTCGCCCAGCCTGACACCCTGCAAGATTGTTTGCAGGGATTGCATCTTGAATCGCCTGTAGCGAATGGAGCGATTCAGGCCTTTGAGGTTGAGAATTGCTCTCCCCCCCACGAGGCTTTCTGGACCAGGAACAGGCGGGAGTAAAACCCATGTCCTTGTTGCCCCTCTGGGACTGGCTGGATTGCCCGGATGTCCAGCAGGTGGCTTATGGCCGAGTCCATGAGAAGGCGTTTCCTGTAGTCCCCCGAGTCTCGGAGGGGGAGAGAGGAACTCGAGGGATAACCCTGACCTCACCGTGTCTAGCACCCAAGGGTTTGACGTCATGGCCTCCCACTGATGGTAAAAGAGGGTCAGACGGCCCCCGATGGGAGGGGACGATGGGCAGTCAGCGAGGGCATCTGAAGGGCCGACCTCTGTTGCCCTGGGAGGATCCCCTGGAAGGGAACTTATTTCCCTGTCTGTACCTGTCCTGTCTGTAGGGCTGGTGGGGGGATATGACCTTTGAGGACATGGACCCCTAAAACCTCCGTCCTGACGGCGAAAGGGCTGGGGTCTGTTACAGGCCCCTGTTCGGAAGTTAGTCTTGTGTAAGGCAGAAGGCAGGTACTTCTTTTTATCCTTATTCTCCGCCAGGAAGGGGTCCAGGGGAGAACCAAAGAGAAGAGAGCCTGAGTAAGGGGCTGAAGCCAGGCCCCACTTATTGTGGGTGTCGGCTTGCCATTGTCGCAACCAAAGGAGGCGTCTGGAAGTTACAGACAAACCAATGGACCTCGCAGAGAACCGGGTGGCATGCAAGGTGGCATCTGCTGAAAATTCCAGGGCTGCAGATAGTTTAACTAGATCTTGCTGAGCCCGCACATCGGAGGAAGGGATTCTACCCTGTAACTGCCTAAGCCACATGAGGGCAGCCCTGTTAAAGACCGAGGCCGTAGACGAAGCCTTAACCGCCCAAGCCGAGGCCTGGTGGGCCTTGACCAGGGTTTGCTCCGCTCTCCTGTCCTCCATCCTCAGAGCCTCCTCTGGGGGACCAGTGACAGGGGTATTGGAGGCCAGGCCCAGAATGGGGGCATCAATGGTAGGAACTTGTAAAATTTGGGAAAGCTCAGGGCCAATATTGAAGAATCGCTTGTCCAAGGGCCCTGGGGAGGGGCCCACCCCCGGATTGGACCACTGTCACTGGACCACGTCCTGGAACATCTTCGGGCCAGGAATGACCTCAACTTCCACTGTGGGCTCGGAAAATAAAGAGTCAGAGGAAGATGGTCCAGCCCCCTGAGGAGCAGATGGAACTCCCTGGCCTGTGATAGTCTTGGCCTTAAATAGCAATGAACGGAACAGTTGAGGGCGAAATATGCCTACAAAGGGGAGTTGGTCTGGCCCCAAGCCCTCATCCTCAGACAACTCAATTTCAGGCTCCTGATCCTAATCTTCACCCAACCTGGTCTGGGGAAGGAGGGGAATAGTCTCTCAGAGTTGATGGCCTAAGGTCTAACTGAGAGGACTGGGCCTGAGAAACCAGGGGCTGTCTAGAAAGGTCAGGAGGGGCAGTGGAGGATCTGCGCTGAAGACCTGCAGCAATGCCCCTTTCAATTGCTGAGGAAATCAGCAGCTCAATGTTTGCAGGCAACTGTGGTGAGGCATAATGCTCCCTTCTGATGTCAGGAGCAGAAGCAAAAGTAGGCCCAGGGGAAGCCAGGTGGTGAAAGGGGACTTGGCCTGAGATTGGCCCAGATGGGCCTGGGAAAGGCTGGCAACCAAATAGATCCACCTGAGGGGTTGGTTGGTCTGAGTTGAAAGGTCTGGCTAGATCTGCAGACCAGGATGACTGAGATGGGAAGACCTCCATAGATGTTGAAAAACCCTGATCCAATTCACGAAAAGCCTCATGGATAGTTTTCTGGGCCCTTCTGGCCTTGTCTCTCTGGGCCTTCTGAATAGTTCTCTCCATGGCTCTGTGTCTCTGCTTTGCTGCCTTCTCTGCAGCCTTGGAGCCCTTTTTGGTGGATTTGCTAGGCAAGGCTTCGATGGATGTGCCAGGAGATGGCAAAGGGCCTGCCTCTTCAGCCATTTTGCTGGAGGCCATGATTTCAGGGTTGGGAGCAGCCATTTTGGGACCTTAAGTGCTAAGGCCTTCCAATAAAAAAGGGGCAAATCAAAATTGGAAATGACTCACCCTTGGAGAGCTTGCAGGAGATGATGAAGGTCTGCAGCCTCAGTAGTTCAAAGAAGGCCCAAGCGTATGGAAACGGAAATAACCTCGTGTCCCTCAGCGCTGCAGGGCAAAGTCCATGGGCGCGAGAGCAGGCGGCAAAAGAATGTCCTCAGCCTGCAGAAAAGGATCCAGGGGCCAGAACCACCAGCGAAACCGAATTTGGCCCACGAAGGATCACCACCAACGACGCTGCTGGTGCTGGAGAGATCCGCCAAAAAATCAGCTGTTTGGCGGCTGCAGGAAAAAAAGCCGCGAAAATGGCGGGTGGGAGGCAAAAGGGCGGTTAGGTCAATGGGGATGAAATCCCTGAACCTTCGACTTGTCCAGCACTCAGGGTATAGCCCGTGGAGCTGCCTGGGAGGTCTGCCAGCTGGCAGGCCTCGAGCCGCAGCTGCGGTTCGAGAGGCAGAGAAAAACATGTCTGCCTTCCCTCTCCGCTCGGATTTGCAGCATGGGATGCAAAAATGGAAATTTAAACTAAAGATTATAACTAATTGACTGATCCTGTGGTGGATATAAGATCCAGGCTTGGAAGATGCAAAAGACACGTTTGTCCAAGATGGGACCGAGTCAAAAAAAGTGGGAAGGACTGAAGGAGGAGGTGTGTCCTAGAAAACTGCAGACTCGGTCCTATTGGATGACAGACAGAGCAACCCATCCTGGATGCTATATCCACCCTAATGGAGAATATAGAAAGTAGATGCACAATGCCAAGGAAGAGAGCACCAAGGCTTACTCAAATAGCATCATAATTAAAACATCTGAAATTTAAGAGGAACATTTCAGCTACTGTGAAAGTATTGTTTCACTATATATATGTCTTTGAATTTGAAATCGTATGATTCATCTCAAACCCAATACGTATTGATGGCTCCCCTGAAGTGTTCATCCCATCCCTTTAGCATTAAAGAAATGAGCTAGACCAAAGGTAGCACGAAGGCAGTACATGGCCGTATTGATACTGCAGTATTTTGCAAAGACTCCCTAGAGTAGGGAATAATCTGCAATGCCTAAACATAACTTTTTTTATTCCATCCTCTCTACCTTAGCCACAATATTATGAGACCTATTGACCTTGCTGTGTAGGTAGCAAACTATAATAAAGGCAAGCAGTCAACACAAATACCCAACAAACTGCCTGCCTCTTCATCCCCCCATTTGTTTGCTAACTATAGGAAAAGAGTTGAAGGACCTTCTCCATTGTAACATGCACAGGAATGGAACAGCAGTGATAAGAACATACCCCCTGCTGCCGCCAGGAAAAAGGAAGCACTGAATCTCTGCTCAAAAGGGCTGAACATTGGCAAGAGTGTTCTGTCACTATTGCGCACAGTAATCCACTGTGCCACTGAGTCCCATCAGAGGGATTTTGAAAACTTAAATGATTGAAAGCACAAGAGCACCAGCTCAAGGTTCCCAGCCAGCCCAGACATCCTAATTAGCTTTACACACACTCCCACTCAGAGGGAAGAGAGCACATACAGAAAAAGGACTGTCACACTGCTTTTCTCTCTTTCTAAAAGCGTGGCGGTGCTTACCAGCTTTCCCACTGTGACACCTCTCATGGTAGTTAATTAGAATCATGTCACTGATTGGACCCTGACAGACATTCGGCCTGTATCTTGCCACAACCCACTCCCCTCCCAGGCTAACATTAGTTGTGCAAAGCACCTCCCTGCTTCCAAAAGCTTTTTATAGTGTCCTGGACAGAAACTCCTCCTTGCCAGAAATGTAGGCCATATTGCCTCCCTCACAGAACATCCGCTCCACCTGTTTTGAGCTGCCTGACCTTTAGCAGCACTAATTCAAAATGACACTGCTCATTTAATGACATTTCTCTTGATTTTTGTTTTAGTCTCTTTTAATTATTTAACTCTGGAGCCTTTGGCCCTTTTCTTTCAACTGTAAGAGAGTTTGCCCCCTTTTCACAAAGCTGGTTTAGGACAGCACCTCAGCTCTGTCCATTCTTGTCATAATCACATGAGCACAAAGGGCATTCACAGCAAATCAAAAAAAAAAAGTCGGGACATTAATCAAAGATGTTCCTTAATATGCAAAATATCAAATAGAGAAATTGCAAAGTAGTTACAGACATCTGTAGCAGTGATTTGGAAGGAGTTGTCTTGACAAACTTCCTTTGTTCTGTAATCCAGCATTAGACAGTAGCAAGGCCTCTTTTGGCCACAGACTGCAGTTCATCATTATTTTACAGTTGCCTGACAAGCAGTTTACCACTTTTATTCCCCCTGAAACTGGAGACATGAATTTGGCCATGATATTTTAGGCTATGGAGAATTCTGAAGGGGTCTATTCTTAGGGAGTAGAATAATCCCATTCTTCACCCAGGATTTTCATACCACCGTAGATCCCATGGTTAACCAAGGCCTCCCTTCTGGAACCATATAACACAGGAGGAAAAAAATATATTGGGAAAAATTACATGAATGCCCAGGGACATGAGAGAACAACCATATTCAGCCTGTAATCCTATAACCACTAAATGTAATTCAGATGTGAGATTTCCTGTCAAAGCAACCTACATGCAGTGGAAGGATAACGGGAAGAAGCTGACCAACTTTAATCACTGTATATTTGTTAATGCTTGAAGCCCTCCCAAACCAGTGAGACTTTTCAACCTAAAATGTAGAGCTTGACTGAATCCCTTCCTAGACCGATTATCCTAAACTGACCACTGTTATATAAACAACATCCTGGTGTTTCTGTGAGACACTCTCTCGGAGAAATGTTTGGACAAGTAATATTTTGATTTAGCCTCCCAAATTCCTTTACACTTACAGTTGTCAAGGACACAGTGACTTGGATCACGAAGGGAGCCGAAGACTATTTGCCATGATCAGTGATTCTTAAAGTGGAGGTAATTACTCCCAAGGGGATAATTTGGGAGTATTGGGGGTAAGGAAACTATTTATAATTGCGTGTTTGAGGGTTGAGGATCCAGTCTGGGACTGCTGCTGCTGAGATTCTTGTGTAAAACAATAGAGTCCGGGGTTTTTGTGGTGGCAATGACATTATCTGAGAGTGGAAAAAATAGTTATTGAGTGAAACAGTTTAAAGACCACTGATCTAAGCAAAGGCTCATGACCTGAATACCAGCTCCTAAACCATGATAGGCAGCTCCATTTTTAAATAATCTCTTCTAAGAAAACTTGAGCAACAGAAATAAATCTTTAAAGTATACTATTCCCATAGTACTTTTTTCAAAAAGGAGGGGATTCAATTTTTCAAGAAGACCAAATCATAAACATTTGTAATTTGCAAAAATATGATATTAAACTTTTAGTTTATCTTGTTTAATAAACTTAGGTTGCAAATTTGGAAAAATTTTGATAGCGGAAGGTAAAGAAAAATAAGGTTTTATAGTTCTGATAATCCTATAATAATAATGATATGGTAATGGAAACCACAGATGA
The DNA here is from genome assembly GCA_032467955.1 of Pseudoxenodon macrops. NCBI lineage: Eukaryota > Metazoa > Chordata > Lepidosauria > Squamata > Pseudoxenodontidae > Pseudoxenodon > Pseudoxenodon macrops. Next base: position 13,126 of record JANHFT010004121.1, read on the forward strand.
GCAAAGCAATTGGGCATATAAGTGAAGCATATTTTAGAGGATTTCATATGTTCTTAGGTAGAATAGCTAGACTCTTTGCACAGGAATACACAGATTATTTTTATTCTTTTATCAAAATTATTTTGAGTTTTAGAAACAGGTTTCATAAAATTAATTAGCAACGTAATGATTGAGTAAAGAACAATTCAGACCTGGATACTACCAAAAATACAATAATCAATATTTCAAGATAATCTTATTCTGGTATTTATACTTTTGATGGTTGTGTTATCATGATTACAATTTGTGTGTTTCACAACTGGCAGGTCTTTGTGATTGTTGCAGCATCATGTGGTCATGTTGTCACCTCTGCATGCTTTTTAGCTGGCTTCCAACAAGCAAACATAAAGGAGAAAGTAGCAATGAAATTGCAAGTTGAGCTCACAATTATGAGTGATCTACTTAATAACCACAGAAGAACTGTTCTTTCTTTCTTTCTTTCTCTTTCTTTCTTTCTTTGGAGGGAGAGGGAGAGGGAGAGAGGGGGAAAGGAAGAGGGAGAGTGGTCTACTGTACTTCAAAATTTTATCCCCTGAATCAAAAAATCAGTTCAAATACTGTGTTTTTGGCTCTTTAAAAAATGCTATTTTTTACACACCTCATAAAAGTAGCTGGACCATTTAAGATTTTTTTTTAAACTGATAACATATTAAAACATCAATTAGATATATACCAATATCAGTCAAGCAATGCTTCTCCAAAACAAATGCACCTTAGAGAATGAGGCGTTTGTAAGGATAAGAGGCTGCACCTTGGCAGTTCCCCATGGGGTTGGTGAGTGGACAGCTTGGTAGGAGTTAATTAGAATCTTGTCACTAAGTAAATGCACCCTGCCTGGACTCTGACAAATGCTCTACTCTGACACTGGGGGCCAGGAGACAATCCACATCAAGCTACTGCAGGATGACCCTTTTAACACCAAGAGTAAACTCACTGCACAGCAAGTTGAAGCTCATTAAAACTGTCTACTCTGTGAGCATCCCATTAACCTCCCTGTTAAAAACACACAATCCCTCTTCTTTTCTTGCAGGCCTAATTAATGCTCAGGATCTGGAACAATGTAACACCCTAACCTTCCTAGATTTCCAATAAGTAAATGAAAAAAGAAAGGGGGGAGCCAGAAGGATACAGATGTATCACCTACATCTCACACCATATTGGTGGTTGACCCTTTCAAATAGGTAGGCTGTCTTATGAGGCTTACCGTGAGCTAAGGGAGGTTGCCTGGGCTTAATCAGCAATGTAATTAGACTGTCATTTGGCTACATGTTTCCATGGGTTGACTTGATAGGCTTGTACATCCTATTTCTAAATTTGATTTGCAAACTGGAGATGATTGCTAGAGTATGCATATGCTATAAGTGTGTACAGATAATCCTTGACTTATGACCACAATTAAGCCCAAAATATATGTTGCTAAGTAAGACATTTGTTAAGTGAGTTTTGCCCCATTTTATTACCTTTCTTGTCACAGTTGTTAAGTGAATCATTGCAATCGTTAAGTTAGTAACACGGTTATTAAGTGAATCTGGCTTTTCCACTGACTTTGATTTGTCAGAAGGTTGCAAAAGCTGGTCACATGACCCCAAGACACTGCAACCATCACAAATATGAACCTGTTGCCAAGCATCTGAATTTTGATCACATGACCAGGGGGATACTGCAATGGTCATAAGTGTGAAAAACGGTCATAGGTCACTTTTTTCAGTGGTGTTGTAACTTTGAACAGTAATTAAATCAACTGTTGTGATTCGATATCTATCTGGGCAATATATTACCCTGGCAAGCTTTCAAAAACACCCAGAATGGCACTCTTTTTTCTCTTCCATCTATAAGTAGTTCTGTAGTCAGTGATGGCTTCTGTCTTAAACGTTTAAGCAACTCATCCTAGCATATGAGTACTAATTTACAGATGGCTAGGGAGGAAAGGTTTTGAAAGATTTACAGAGGAAAAATGCAAAAAATAGGCACACTGAACCCTCCACCCACATTTCAGCATGGCTGAGTAACTAGAATTCAGAGTCATTGAGCATTGATGTCTAGAAGGGCCTGGCTGCCTCAGACTCTGCCCATTTCATAGAGAGGGATAGTCAAAAGAACATCTGCTACCATTCTGACTTGTACATAGTTGAGGTATTTAGGAATTTATTGGCTGTCACCACTGGCAGCTATGACCACAGCCCTACTCTACAAATGTCTCTTTTTAGGAAAGGTAGGAGAAGAACTCTGTCATTTCAAGTCCTTTCCAGGAAATCACATAAAGCCAAAAGCCTGGAAAATTTAAGATGATTTCCAAGAGAAAAGGTGCTGTTGAAATTTGTCAGAAATGTCATCTCTGAACCACTATGCAAGGAGAATGAACAGAACCCAAGGGACTCTTACCTTGCTAACTACCGGTAGCAGACAAGGAAAAGGGAGTGTTGTTGTTGTTGTTATCTGTGCCCATTCTTCAGTCACTCTCAGTGATATAAAGAAACTACATCCAAAATATGCCAGTATGATATCAGACAATCAACCATAATATTTATATCTCATTCAGAAAAAAAATATTGCTGAAGAAAAAATAAGGAAAGTAAAGCTGGCAATAAGAATCTCATCAAAAATCAACTGCATAGTGCATACAGATGTTCGGTAACATTTGGGAAACAAACTGTAGTAGTAAGTACCCTGCAGACTGATGTGTAGAAATACTGCAAAAATAAGCTGTGAGTACTTTTGGAATGAGAGTTAAGCAAAACTGGGAAAATGTTATATGAATCACTAGTGAGTCCCCTTTTCTCATACTTAGCAAAAGATCTATGAAACAAATTGATCATTAGAATGTTTCACTAATGTCCAGTATTTTTCATGTGATCAATATAGGAATTATTGGCCTTTCTAATGGGCTTGGTTTTCTTATATTACAACACAATGTATTCAGATTAGCTTTGTTGGGGAAATTTCAAGAATACATGTGTAACTTTGAATGACAAGTATTATTCAAAAATGGGGGAGATGGGACAGACTAACACAACTTCAAAATTGGACAATCCATTCTACCACAATTTTCTAGAGAAAAACTATACCTGAAAATGACTTATATCAAAATATGAAAATCAAGTGAGGGTAGAGATTAGATATTTCTCTCTCTGAACTAAACTTCATGCACACACTATTAGTTTCACTGTGCTTACTGCTTTAGGTTTAACTGCTGACTAATCCCATTAAGCATAGTGGGGTAATGATAAGGATGATCAGTTTCCTTCTAAGTATCAATAAACGCATATAAACACTGTGAAAGAATGAAGGGGAATGAGTGATTGTCCATAGGAACCAGTAGTATACAGATATCCTCTTGCAAACTCAAAAGAAATTATAGCAAAGATTGTTAAAGTCCTTCTCTCATCAAATAATATTTCAGGATAACTGTGGTCCACAATCTGTTTTTCCTTGGCCACAATTCATCCTACAAATTTTGTTTTCTTTCTTTCTTTCTTTCTTTCTTTCTTTCTTTCTCTCTCTCTCTCTCTCTTTCATTGTTTCATTCTTCCTTCCTTCTTTCCAGGGGTGAAATCTACTTACCTTCCCTATCAGTTCGGAAGTCCTACGTCACATCTGATTTTTGACCCTCTGCACATGCGTAGAAGGCTTTGCGCATGTACAGAGGGTTACAACCAGGAAGTAACCGACGTCCGTACAGGTGTGCAGAGCCTTGCGCTGCTGCCGCTATCGGTTCACCGAATCACCCTTCGCCGCTGCTACTGGCACACGCGAGCTGGACAGATCCAGAAGGATTTCACCACTCCTTTGTTCCCTGCCTCCCTCACCAGCATGCTCAATTATTCTTTAAAGCCAAACTTACACAAGTGTGCAATTGTAGAGTAATATCTACCCATCCAGTGGTGTCATGATTGTTATTACCTGTCCTTCATATACCACAACAAGTGTTCCACCCACAAGTTCCTAATTTGAAAAGCCAGCTTCTTCTGAAGTGAGGCCATGGTATGTGCCTGCATCATATCAGACTGTTTGGCCTTGACTTACTATACTGAAATACATCCAAAGGTTGATGACCTTCAACTTAAAATGATTCTCTTCTATCAAAAAATAAGGTTCAGTAAAAAATATTCAACAATTTCAATCTCTTTCTAAGTAAATCTGATTGTCCCATTTTTAATGTAAATTAAAGTGTAAAAACTAATTTTGCTTCCAGTAAATATAGTCCCTTTTTCATTAAAATACAATAAACCAAAATCATATAACTCTATTAATAACAAATAACATTGAAGGAACATTTAAACATTTTGGAAGCTAAACAGGAATATTTTTAAGTACATGAATGCAATGGTGATCAAATAAGGAAACGGAGAGGGAAACAGGGAACAAAAAGATAAGAATTTCCTAGCTCTAGAGAAAATATACTCATTTTAAATTATGCTGATTTTGTTTGTTTTTTTAAAGACTGTTTAATGTTTTTGCACACTGGGTTGCATTTGGGAGGGCATGCACATCTTTCACAATAATAGAGTATTAAAAGAGAAAATCCTTGTTTAAAGTAGAAAATCTGGTTTATAGGTTTAAAACTAATTGCTTAGCTCTCATCAGACACAATGAAAACATTTAACCTCAGTGTGTTGTACCCATGGATAATATGCTGGTGTTTCACACCACAAACAACACCTTTAGGCTAAGTAAAATAAAGAAGCAAAATCCTTTACAAATAAAAAACAGTCAAGAAAATAAGAGAAAATAACCATCATTGTATTCAACTTTCCAGCAGGGGAAACAAGCTAATGACAGTCCTCTAGATGTACAAGTAATTAAAGACAGTGACAGGTTGTATTGTAGAAATGTTTGTGGCTTTAGTGTGGTAAGAAAAGGCATTACAAACACTTCTATAAAACACCTAAGAGGAGATAAATGGTTTGAAGGAGATCTGGATAATAATGTAAAACAGCTTCTATACGATGCCAGCCTACATGAATGGCTGAAACGAGCCTATACCCAAGCAAAAAAGCAGCATTTCAGTAGTACATTTCATCAACATGCAACCAGATCCATAGTTCAGAAGGAGATTGCTAATTAAAAGCTGGTAAGCTTTAAATAATTCATCTCCTTAACTCATATTGATTTGATAGTTTAGTGGTAAGGATCTTGAAACAATATTAAACTGCTTCCTCCAGGCCTAGGTGGTAGGTGACTTTTTTTTCCTGTTGCCCATGTGTAAATTTACAGCTGAAAGCAGCTGATAAAAGAGGAAGAAACACAACAGAGAGAACAAACTTCGACAGGTGCAAATGAGGAAAAATTATCAATTAACATATCTCAAATTTCCCGAAGACCACTAGGAGATAGTACCATGTTTTCTTTTGAACCCCGAAATATGGCCTTGGCCTAATTAACGGGGGGTTTATTATTTTGGGGGTGCAGGAGGCGGCGAGCGTGGGATTCGATGTCTCGTCGCCGCCGCCTCCCCTCCCTGTTCTTCACGCCGGTCGAGCAGCTAAACTCATGGAGCAGGACTCTGCAAAGCTTGTTGTCTTGCACAGTCCTGCTCCACAAGGCAGCAGCGGCGGCGGCGCAACAAGTCTCACAATGACTCGTTTCTGGCAGGTGGGGTGGGGATGGCCCGGGTCTTACCTGACACTAGTAGCTATCATGTTCCTCGCCTTTCTGTCCAGAGATGCCCATTGCGAAAGAAACCCTCTCGCAAGTTCAATCAATCTCGAACTCGCGAGACATTTTCTTTCGCCAAGGGCTCTTCCAGACACAAAGGCGAGGAATGCGATCACTAAGAGGGACAGGTAAAACGCTCACCTTAGCAGCGTTTGGCTTTTTGCGGCTCCTCACTTTCAGGCAGGCTTTGCAAGGAAACCCTTTGCAATGTAAAGAAAAACACTGCTAAAGTTCAGTCACAATT
>JANHFT010004121.1:19163-37142 GCA_032467955.1 Pseudoxenodon macrops
GTGAGAAACAGGATGGGGCTGGAAAGGTAAGACGCGTGTCTCGAGGCCCGCCCACCCCCACCTGCCACCCCCAAATTACTTTGCTAAAGGCGGCGGGTGGCTAAGCAAGGGAGGGCAAGCTAAGCTTCCCTTGCCGTCTCTTCCCCCGCCCTCGCCGGGCATGGCAGGGGTCCTGCCCGTTGTTTAGCATCACTAAAGGGGTAGGAGCCCTGCCATGCCTGGTGGAGGGGGGGTTGCCCGCTGGGTGGGTACAACTTGCCAAGAGGTGCCAGACAGCTGCTCTCTTGCAAGTGGGGTGGGAGTTTTTAGTCAAGGGGGAATGGATGGGAGGTGGGCGAGCGCCAAAAACACTGAGGGCGGGAGAGGCAGCTCCGGATCAGCTCAGCTGATCCGTGGGTCCAGTTTAAGGGGTGTAGCTGCCCCTGGCTAACAGGGGAAGGGAAGGACTGCCCGCTATGCTGGCCCTGCCCACCCCTTCAGGGGGGCTTATTTTCGGAGGAGGCCGTATATTTATGCCCAACCCAAAAAGTAGGGTTGGTCTTATTATCGGGACAGGTCGTATTTTCGGGGAAAACGGTTTGCATCTACTGGTAAATACATACCACAACACTATTTCCTGAACTGCTATCTTCTAGTAGATAGGACAAACACATCATATTCCAAGCTGAATTTGCTAGAGAAGTCTTTATCATTTTTTCCCATGTAACTTAAAATCCCCAGAAATCTCTTAACATCTCTCAGAAACATCAGCAATAGAATAAAGAGCTTGCTTACAACTGAATACAAAAGCAAGCATGAATGTGCTCAAACCTATCTCTTGAACAAAAATATAGATTAGAAAATAAGGGACCACATAATGTCTGGAATGACATCAGATCATAATGTCTAAACAGGGGAGAAAAAGAAACTAAATGCTCTTCTGAAATGTTAGTATTAAAATCTCAATTCTGCAGAGACTCAAATATTTTAGAGACTTATGAAGAAGTGATGGTTGGTGCAAAAAATGAAGGACACTAAGTCGGGCATGTGTGATTGCCAATTGTGCTTAAAATTACTATTCTAAAAAAAAAACCTTCCCATTCATAAAACAACTCTATCCTTCTGGATTTAGCTTCTTGCCTCTTCTTTGATTACCCACATCAATGATGGGATCCAAAATAGGAGACCCACACAGGAAACTGGATTTCATTAGCTGACAGCTACATATCTTGGGAATTACATTAGAGCAAACACATGGTAGTCTTCCAATCGTAATACACAAAGAGGGACTGAGCAGGAATATAGGAGAGGGAAAAGGGACTTGTTCTTACCTATCCCACTGTGAGGCCTTCCTATGTGCTGTAGACTCAGTCCTTTGTTCATATCTAACAGCCCATTCTTTGGCCAGCTCCCCATGGCAAAGCTGTATGCCTGGAAAAGAACGAAGATGCTTTAACACGATAGTACATTGACTTAATACCATCAAAATACCATTCTTCAGCCATTCTTCAGCATTATGAAGTCCAAATACTTGGGTCACTTTTTTGGAAGTCTACATCTCTCTTTTCAATAATTTATTTTGAATACTCTTATTCTGGTATTACTTTTCTATTAAATACAAATTCACATTCTCAATATTCTTTTGAATGACAAAGTTGACTTGGTGCAAAGGCTTTAAAATTCTAGCATTGCTAGGTGTTTTTTCTCCCAGATTCTACCATGAAAAATGACAGGCTTTTCTCTCCATTACAGTAAAATCATGAACATTTATTATTTGCACTAATAGGTAAAAATTTACATTATATGTGCCGTTTGCCAACATCAAAGTTGTACCAGTATCTTATTTAAAACAGTGTTTCCTACACATAAGAAATGTCCATGCTATACACACAAATAAAATAAAAAACAGAAGATCGCATTGGTAGACAACAGTGTTAAAAAAGAAAGTGATTATTTAAAAAAAACACAATAATCTATGAGGCAGAAACAAATATCTTTATCCAGACTGAGCTGTCCTCTTAGAATTCTAAAATCTTGATCACATACTTCTGACTTCTTCGTTTTTTCTTTATTCAAGCAAACTCTGGATAGAATTTCCCATGCTTCCAACCTTTTTTTTTTCCTTCAGAGGTAGAAGAGTCTTTATACTTTATTTAACAAATGTGAAATTTTTAACAAACTAAAATACAAGAGCGTTCCTATCTTAAAATTTAAAAGTGGAGTAACTTTTAGCAGCAATCACCTCGCCAAGAAAAAGTAAGTTTGCTATTTTCTATAAGTAGCAATAGGTTTTTGGTCCTGTAGCCATTATTTTCAGACCAATGTCTGACCCTAATTCCCAAAAATAAACCCACATACGAAACAATGTGACTGTTATGCTTCTAATAATTTCATTCCTCTGCATGCTTACTCAAGAGTTTCCCCCCGCATAAAGCTTCATATTATGCCTTTTTATTCATAAGAATAAAAGCACCTCAGTGTTTATGTACTCAGAACCAAGGTAATCGGCTTTAAGATCCTGACTGCATGGAGGATTGATCCATTAAAAATTAATCTTTCAGACCCATATTTTTCTGATTCAGCAATTTAGAAATGCAAGCTCTATTGTACAAACAGTAAACTAAGACAAACAATTTCAAGATCTTGAATATAAAATGGGAAAGAGTATACATGGCAGCATCTATTCATATGGATCCACATGCAAATTCAGTAAAATGAATTTGGAGAGAAATACATTTACACACACACACACACACACACAAAATTCATTTCTCTTTTTTTTTTTCCTCCAGTCTGATATTTCTTATTAGGAAATTATTTAATTTAAAAAGAACCTCCTGGGAAGGAAGTTCACTCTCCATATCTGCTGACACTGTTCATTTAAAATAAGAGGACAACCATATAGCAATGTTTTTTTGCTAAGGCTGTAGATTTATTTCATCAATTTAAAAATGCTACTATATTTCTAGTTAGTTCTGTGAGCTGATTGCCGTAAAACTACAAGGGGGAGAAGTCTGTGTCAGGGCCCTACTTCATTACCTATCCCAAAAAGCTGCTCTCAGCTTCCACACTCAGTGTGTACTTCATAAAATAAGGTCAGAAGCCTCTCTAAATAAATGGGCAGTAGTGCTGTGCTGCTACCACTAATAAGAACAATCACTTTAAATGGCCAGTTGGGGGTCTAGGAGGGACAAAACAGCACTTCACTATACCTGATCTTGCCAAAAGGATTTGCAGCCACACAAAAATAAGCACATACACACACACACACACTTATCGGTTGTGCTATTTCCTTTTGGGAAACCAACATTATGCAAAACAAAAGAAAAAAGTAAAAAATAGTAAAGGGAGGGAGGGAAAAATACAACCTTTCTAACATCACCACATACATTTATCATTAAATACATTTATCATTAAATACCCAAGAAGACATCATTTATACTTGTCTCAGTTCCATTTATTGTTTTGACCGTTTGTTTTTTGATTGATTTGTTTATTTTTATTTTATTTATTTCTCAAGGCAGTGAACATACCTAATACTTCTTCTTCCTCCTCCTCCTCCACAACAACAGCCCTGTGAGGTGAGTTGGGCTGAGACAGAACAAATGGCCAATAGTCACACAGGAAGCTTTCATACCAAAGGCAGGACTAGAACTCACAGTCTCCCAGTTTCTAGCATGGTGTCTTAATCACAAAACCAAACTTGTTCCTTCATATGCTTTACTTCCTCTAAATTATTGATACCCCATTCATCAAGCAACCCCCAACTCCAGATTTATCCAAAATAATAGTTCAATCTTACTCATATGCTGTTTTCAAAACCAGTAAGTTACATTCATGGACTTCTTAATGTCCTGATGAAGAATCAAACATTTGGTCTGCATCTGCCTTATATAAACCCGCGCTACCTTTCCCAAATTCTGCTCATTGTCATATTTCTTATCCTTTTAGATATGTTTAGTTCTCCTAAACATTTTCCGAGACCCATTTGTCAAATAAATCGGTTTGTAGTTCTAGCATTCACTCTTGCCATCTTTCCTTTTTGCACATAAGCAAACCATATCAATATTTAACATTTCTCTACATACATCATTGTACCTATGATTTACCATTTTTCAACGTTCACAGAGCATTTATGTTGTTATTCACTTAAGCTTCCAGGTAATTTGCAAACGTAAAATACAACAAAAGCCACAAAACATAAAATTCCAACCCAAAACAGCAAACTAATATCACTACTAAAATTCATAAAGTTACCTGAAAAAGATAATTTTAATGGTTTTAAAGTTGGCCAAAAGTGAAGAGGACAGATGAACCTTGAGGGATAGGGCATTTCATGTATTAGCTTTCCTTTAGTTTATACCCACCCAACCTCTCTTGGGGCATGGATCCTTAGCATGGACCACTCTCAATTATTTCAAAAGACGGGCAGAAACTTTTTGGAGAATAGTTCTTATCATTGCTTCAAACATCTCTTCAGTTACTTTATTTCAGCTCTTCAATAAGAATCACTTTTCAACTGGGATCAGCAACTAGGAAGAGGCCAGCACCCAAATATTTTTTCTATTCCAGAAATCAATCAGGTATAATATGAAGCTATCTAAAAGATCCCTCAGAAAACCTTCTGATCTATCATGGCAAATACTCATTCTTGTAGAGTCCAAGTTGCCAGCCATTCACAGCGTGAATAAACATGATTCAGTGATAGTAATCAACTGATGGCCATTCTCAAGTGTGCTTCTAGATCTAACATGTGATTCACCTTGAGAGCTGAAATCACTTGGGACACAAACACTGCAATAATTATCATTTGACAGCATTATTTCTTCTCCATCATAAAGTATGAGACAAGATATGCCACTGTGTGATACTAAGATACAAGGTTTTGTGGTGCTTAAAAGCTAAGTTGCCGCACCACTGTTCTTATTTTAAGTTATATAAATATAGAGGAGACAATAAATCATCAGTTGCCCCATAGGTCAGATACTCCAGAAACGTGTTGAAAAGTGATTTTCACAGAGTTGGTATAGCCTTCCATATCTACTTAACCACAACCTGGTTAATAACTAAGATTTCTGTATGGAAGTTGTTCAGTGAAAGAATAGCAAGCAAGAATTTGCTATAAGCATTATGTCAAATGAGTCTGTGAAAACTGCAGTTATGCTTCTGAAGCATATAGAATTATTCTATTTCAAATTTTTCTCATCAGTACTCCTCCACAATTTTGTTGAAGTAGTGTTTTCATTATACCTAGCTATCATAGCCAAGTGTCATGCTGGCTAGGGTTTATGGATGCTGCAATGCAACACCTGTGGAAGATACCAGATGGATAACATTGTGTTAAACAAGTACAAGAGAAAACCTTGTTGAAGACATCAGCAAATTTTGTGCCTCACTAATCTTTCAGAATTATTTTGCTATCTTAAGAAATATATGGATTGGATATGTCATTTAGCAGTCATCAGACATTGGAAGCAGAAAGAATGTACTGAGCAGTTAAATTAGTCAAATGTGCAAATAACTGCAATTATTTAGAATGGTAAAATTTAAATATGACTGCAAATACTTCAACCAAGATGATGTTCAAAGGGCTACGCAGAAAACAAAATAGCAAATAATATAGAGACGGTGCTCTAGTACCTTAAAGGCTAACAGTATTTTACCTCAAGCATGATAAACTAACAACAAGTGTGTATTGCAATATCTGCAAGAAATCCCATTTGACTGCAAGTAAGAACTGGTGTGTCCCAAAATAGAGAAAGCAATAGAAAATGAAGATTGCTCTGGGACTTGAAACAGAATTGAAGCAGACAAGCACTTGCCACATAACACCCCAGACTTAACAACTGTCTATAAGAAATACCAAAAAAATATGGATAGTGGAGGTTGCAATACCTGGAGAGAACAGAATAGAAGACAAAGAATTGGAGAAAATCACAAAATACAATGACCTGCAAAAATAGAAGTAGAATGACTGTGAAAAAACAAAGCAAAGATAGTATTCATAGTGAAAGGCATCTTGGGCACAATCCCCAAAAATCTGGAGCACCACTTGAGCACCACTGGCATTGACAAAATCACCATCAGTCAATTGTAAAAGCTAGAATAATGGAATAATGTATATCCTGTGACAACATCTTTACCACTACCAAACAACATCTGCCTAACCCAGGTGCCTGGGAAGGACTCTAGAGCATAGGTGGATAAAAATGCCAAGTCCAGTCTAAACATCTGACTGACTGTGCAACTAACCATAATAATGAAAACATATAGTACTGTTGATTTAAAATGTCTCAACATGCATACAATATTTAGGGTTTTAGTTTAGAAAAAACGTCTTAATAACAACTTATTAGAATTACTAATATTAGTGGGGGGGAGATGGAGATGTTTGTCTTCTGATATTAGAAATCAGGGTGTCTTCCCCCCCATTAAACTGATCTACAGTAAAAAGAAAGAATAACATTTGGTGTCACAGGATATAAGGGAGAGCACCGTTAGACAGCTCTTTTAAAATACATGATGGGTTGTTCCAGAGGTTTGGGTACCTCTTGCTAGCCACTGTTGGAATTTGTCTGACCTGGCAATTCTTTGCTCATGCATGATTTTCTCAAATAAATGACAGAGAAACTAAATGACTGAGAATAAAAGTTGTTGATCTGCAAATCCTAGTGCCCAGTTTATGAATCCAGCTATCCTTACCCCAAAACCAGATGTTTACATTTCTCTATTTAAACAAGAATAAATTCAGAATGGCTTGATCCATTTTGAAGAACACAACTTGAGCGCCATCAGCTCTGAGCCATTAGCGTATACAAAAGGAACTCCCTTTTTCTCCAGCACTTCATGTTGCCACAATAGTAGCACATGTGGGAAGAACACACCAATCTCCATTCTGAACACATATTACACAAAATAGTTCATGGGGATTTTTTTTTCCAAGCATATTTTACCAAAGAAAACAAGGAAGCGATGTACCAAAGAAACAGAATTTACAATCGAATTGCTGCATGGTGCCACAGCTAAGAGACTTGGACAAATATCAACTGCAGTTCTACTGATTTGGAACCTTGCCTCATGCAAAGCCAGTGTACTTAAGGCCCCTCCCCACCTATCAGCACACTGTTGAGATGTCCCCAGAGTTCCATCTGGGATTTGGGATAGTTAATTTATTGCCACATATGTAGCCATTTATGTTGCTTTGTTACTCCCGCCTTAGCAAAACACAGGGGCTCCACAGGTAATTAATAGACAACATTGCTAATCCTATTGGGAGATGATTAGCAATTAAAACTCCTAATTAAGTCTATGCATAATTCACTGAAATTACATCCTTGTGTACACAATAGAGAGGTTTCTTCTGCCTTTGACAAATACACACTGATATCTTTATTACTCATTTAAATCGCTGTAGGCTAGAATCTGGTCTATTGCTCACAAGGGAGGCAGAACCTTTGGTTTTCTTCCTCTTGTGTTGAGCTGCCCTGATTTTGCCACCTCCAGCCAAGAAAGAAACCTGCCGATGCGGAGGAACAATTCTCGCACAGTATCATCATGGAAAACCCACACTACCGTGTTTCCCCGAAAATAAGACAGTGCCTTATTTTCTTTTGACCCCCAAAATAAGCGCTTTGCCTTATTTTCAGGGAGGTCTTATTATTTTTGAGATGCAGGAGGGGGCGAGCATGGTCACCTCATGGCTGCTGTTGTGTTTTGGGGAGGGCTTATTTTCAGGGGACGGCTTATTTTTATACATGCGCTCAAAAGCCTGATTGGGCTTATTATCCGGGGAGGTCCTATTTTCAGGGAAACAGGGTACTTTTTTTTTTTTAATAGACACAGTGTTGTCCTCTCCAGGACTTGAGCTTGTATTTCCAAGATGCCAAGAAGAGAACTACTGGTATATGCAAGCAACTTACCTAAAAAATTTTAAGGAAGCCTCACTTGCAGGAGGGAAAGAATATCATGTCAAAGCATAGTCCGTCCCCAGAATTTTATAAGAAACAAGGTACCTTTGATGGCGACGGTATCGCAGTAGCTGATCATTATGTAAGGAGTGAAGCCTGACACATTAAAGATGCAAGATTATTTCAGGCAATATGTTTTGCCTTAATAAATTCAACTGACAAGATATATCACCTATAAGTTATAATGTGTAAAAGAACACGGTTCGTATTCATTTGTGTTCATCCCACACATCATGTTGCTATGCTTTATTGTTTTTCCTTAAAAGGAAACAATATCCCTGAAGAAGTTGTGCCACAAGTGCTTCACTCTCGTCACTCAGATCACGTCTATACCTGGGCTTTGCTAGAAAAAGTGTCTGGCAAGAACTAAATGGTATCATTTCCTCAAATCCTGCCCTCTTGTGGTGTGCAACCGATATATTACCCATTCATTCATCTGATGACATGGTGTTCCTATGAATCCGAAATCTAGTCGGCATGCGTAGAACCATGCCTTAATGAAGTAGAATGGACAGAGGCCCTGCCTGTATGTGCATCCCCACTTACCTATTATTAGATCTGAGAAACAAGCTCATTAAATGCTCCTGAAATTTTAATGAACAAAATTAGACAAGACCCAGCATGATTTTAGAGATTGCCAGCATCTCTTTGGTTAGTTTATAGAGATTAAGTCCTGTTTCCTACAGCCCCTTAAATGGAAAGGCTGGGGATCGGGCTCAGCTCTGGTTTTCTCATATATCTATAGCACATGAAATCGAAAAGAAGAAACAATGAGACACACACACACACAAAAAGAAAGAAAGGAAAAGGAAGGAAAAAGCCAGTTGGGAAAGGAACGCCATCCTATACATTCCTTAAAATCATCATCACATATTTAAAAGAGTTACGGGATCGCTTTCCGAAGTGCACAGAGGGATCCTTAAATCAGAACCAGCACCAGAAATGGGTTTTCCCTTTCCTTCCACTCTTCTGTGCTTATCAAGGTCATTGTAAATGACAGGCATACCTGACCAAACTTGTTAAAGAAGCAGCATGGAAGGTGGCCTGAGCACTGAAGGTCAAGTGTACCCTTATGCATATTCACAGCTGCCTGCAAGATCGATTGGGTTTTAATTGTTTTTCCTAGGGTTTTGGAAGGAAGTGCCAGGGGCATTGATCAGCCCTTGACGAAGCTACTTGCACTCAGGGCCTTGCACAGGCTGTCACTTTGGCGTAGGCAGACAGAAATCAAGGAGCTAAAAATGAGAGACAGAAAGCAAAACATGCCACCTGAAAAGGGGAGGCTGTCCCAGTCTCCGGTAAGAAAAGCAAGGAGGGAAAGCAGGAATTGCGCTCGGAGATGTGTGACCAGTGAATTGTATTTGAAAATAAAGTTTTTTTAATTAAAATGGGCAATTCTGAGCCGCCTGCTGGCAGTGGCCAAGCAATCAGGAGACAGGAGCATGGCTGTTTAATATTTAAACACAACGTTTAATCTTTAAAGAGGAAAGTTCTTCTTCTGACTGTTAAAGCCTCTATTAAAGCAGGAGAGAAATGGCTTCACAGTAGTTGCCACTGGGGTTTCCCAGACCATCCAAAGAGTAAGATAGATGAAAAACAGAATGCTGTCCCTAATACGAAATTTCAGACAACATGAGGTGTTTTTTTTTAAAAAGGGAGGGATGTTATAGTCTGTAATCAAAACAGGACACATGTAAGCAGACATCTCAGTATCCTACCTTATATAGTTTCATCTACTGCTACTAATAACAGATGTTCAGACCTAACAGGTAAGTTCCTCAACCTACGCTCAAAATTTCTGTTGCTAAGCAAGATTGATGTTAAGTGAGTTTTGCCCTATTTTATGACCTTTCTTGCCCCAGTTGTTAAGTGAATCACTGCAATAGTTAAATTTAGTATCCCAGTTGTTAAGTGAATCTGACTTCCCCATTGACTTTGTTAATCAGAAGGTCGCAAAAGGTGATCAAATGACCTGGTATACTGCAACTGTCATAAATATGAATAGGTTGCTAAGCATCTGAATTTTGATCATGTGACTATGGGGATCCTGCAATGGTCCTAAGGTGAAAAACCATAGGTCATAAGTCACTTTTTTTCAGTGCTGTTGTAACTTTGGACAACCACTAAGCGAATGGATGTAAGTCGAGGACTACCTGGATTGCATTGCAAAAGATCCCACAATTTAATTGTGAACTTTCAAAACATATTAAATTTATCTGCTTATTCCTGAACTTTTGTGAAATTATTCCTTGCAATTCTGCTAGTGTAAGAACTAGTAATGCACTAATTTAACACCACCGCCAATACTAGAGAAAGGAAAACAGATCTGTGAATCTGTGTCTCAGAGAGGTATCTTACAGTTCTAGCTTTATAATGAAAACCTTTCTGTCAGCATTAGATTTAAAGCTATAAAGTCTTTAGCAGGGCACTTTTATTTTATGAACTCAATGTATCTGCTACATAATCATACAATGCAACAAAGTCTGGGTGTTGAGCAGAAGTGTAGCCTATGAAATATTTTGTTGGTTAAAACTTTCTTTCCAAATGCCAATAATGTCAAAAGCCAGAATAGAGGGCATAGCCAAAGTTTTTTTCACAAATTATTTCACAGCCACATGCTGCAATTTCTCCATTTGTATCTTCAAAAGTTCAAATGATGCTTCCTCTACAAAGATAAGAAAGTCAAGTATAGTATCCATTCATTATATGTTGTCAAGAAAGTTCTTCTGCATAAATATTAAGCACTGCCCAATATTTTCTTAGCAGCTCTGGGAGGCAGCATAAGCCCACCAAATGCAAGCCAAGCTTTCTGTTACAGAAAAACCCCACCAGAGGGGCAGGCACAGGGGAAGAGACAAGCACTTCGGAAGAATGTAATGTTACAAAATGAGCACCCGGGTTTAACTCTCAAAATTCCACAGAAAAAAATATCTTTTATCAGGTGGTCATTTCAGTTATCTTAGCAATAGGCTCCTAACTTATCAACAAAAAGTATTTGAAAACAATAATAAAAGAGAGCACTGGTATATATATTGTCCTAATAGTTTTGTGCTGTAATCCAATCTTTTTCTCCTACTCTTTTCCTGTACCTTATTTAATTTACACAAGACCTAAAATACTAGAAGAGTGTTTGTCACCTGGTGGTGTACTCTGATGGTACATATGACTCTAAATGGCATGCAACCTCCGGGATTATCTGCAAGGGTTGGGAACTGGGAGAGTTGGATGGTTGAATCACTGTGGTGGAAAAAAGAAATTAAGACTTCAGGCATTTCTCTATGGAGTCCCAGAGTTAAACCCTCTTCCCTATATTATTTAACTTGTATAGTAAGATGCAACATGAAAGCATCCAATGTTCTGGAATATGATATCATCAGTATATGGATGATACCTGGCTGAACGCCTCTATCCCAGACCACCCAGAAATCTTTTCCAGTATCTGAAGGCTGTAATAGTGTGGATTGGAAGATCTGTTTCCAGACTTAACAATAACAAGATGGAGTGCTGTGGGTTCAAGAAAATATTATAAGGACGATTACTTCAATTATCACAAGGGGCAACTTAAAATAAAGGCAGACGAATTTTGGTCCTTCAGAGGCTGCTGAATTACAATTTGCAACAATCCTGCAAAACGTTCCAGAACTTGTAATTCACCAATATAGGGAGGATCACAATTTTCTTTTCTTTTTTTCATTCTTTTGATTTTGTTTTTCCCTATTTGTGTGTGCATGTGTGCACATGCCCATACTTTTGAATCACCTTTTTATCTCTTGGTTATGGTATGGATTAGTCGCTGCTATTTTCTTGGCGAGTTTTTTTCCCGGGGAATTGGCTTGCCATTGACTCCTTCCTAAGACTGAGAGAGAGTGATCCAGCTGGCTTCATAACTATTGTGGGACTAGAACTCATTGTCTCCTGGTTTCTAGCCTGGTGCCTTAACATATCTGATTATTACTAACCTGAAAAGCATTTAGGTTATGGAGATAAGGGAATGGAAAAGGCTTTAAACTTTTACAGTTTTATCACATCTAATGCAAGTTCCTGCTATACTCTTCCATCGCCTTAACTAACTAGGCCCATGCTACCTAGTGACTTTAGCAGTTTTGCCTAGCATTTTTAAACTGCAAACATTAATCTATACAACTCAGCCACAGTGCCCAAGACAAAAGTAACAACCATTCAATTTGCACCACCAACATAATTGGTGAATTCTTATACAAGAATTAAGTATTTAGAACATAAAACAAGATATTATATTATTAGTCCAGATTTTCTTTTCCTGCTTCTTCCACACAGAGAACTGAGCCCAAACTGGGCTTCCTGGGGTTGGCTCTGGTGATAGAAAAATATTTTTTAAACAATCAAAACAAATTGATAATGAGGAACATGCAGGCCTGATAAAATTCCGATAAATGTACAATTCCATGCCTAAGATATTCTTGGACTGTGCAGCAACAAAAGCAACTAGAGTAACAATATTAAACATACATTTCTGTGGCAAGTTCACTTTCTGGATGCCGAGCAAGCTTTGAACATTAAACAATATTTCTCACAGTCTACCCCATCTCAATGTACAGTCAAAAAGCAGATACAGCTATCTATGTCCATAGATAACCATAGTGTGTTCCCTTTTAAGCAATTTAGATAGAGGGGCTGCTACATTCATGGCTTTTCAAGTATTTTTAAATCACTTACAAAAGCAGGATTAAACTATCAGAAATTCCATTTAATAGGACAAATAAAGAAATAACAATATACTCTATCAGACCCAAGTAGGCAGCCTTGATTTAAAAGGGGGGGGGAGGAAGAGAGGGATAAAAAAGGATAATGTGTGTTTACTCAAGCAAAGAAAAAAATATTTAAGTGATGTAGGGAAGAAGATTGCAGTAACTAGTGAAGAATAACATCGTCTGCTTTGCTGTCAAATCACACAAAAATTTCAGTAATAGATTCTCATTCTGACACTCAATTCAATTCGAAGGTGATCCTGCTTTATCCCAACACATCAAATATTAAACACTCGTATTAGCCAGGGTGCTGTCGCCTTTCTCGGCTTAGAGACACGGCACAGGAGGGGGAGGGAGAAAGAGGAGGGAAAAAAACCCTTTCCTTCACTCACTATAATATTCTCAATGTTATCTAAACATGCCTTCATATACTAGGCTTCTTATCAATTCTATTTGGGGAAGGGAGGGGTACTTAAAATGGTATTAGGTGTGGGGGGCTGTATTATTCTGATTTCCAAAAGCTTTTCAATTTTGTGTGTGGAAAAAGCTTAGGGGGAAGCGAGGAAAGGAGGGGAAAGGGAGGCGGGGAGCTGGAGCAAGAGAGCGAGAGAAACTCTAAGAAAGGGAAAGAAGCAGCCAGCAGTTCTCATTTGACGGATGCCTTTCAACAAGGGCAGTCTAGCTTGTCAAAGCCCAGGCTGGAGATGAATTGGCATATCTATTCAGCCTGCCTGTGGATGTCATGCAATACAGTTTCATATTCCAAGATAAGGCATGATAAGCAATTGCTGCCCTGACACCATCTCCATCCATCCCTTTCTGTCCGGAGCACAAGAGTGTGTGGCACATCCCTCTCTGCTCCATTGCTAATAAGTGGCTCTCTACTCTTAGTCAAATGCACAGATAGAAAGTCTCTGGAACACCTCTGAACTCCTGGACACATAAGCTTCTCCTTAGCAAAATACGATTTAAGCACTTCAATTGTAATTTAATTTCCCTCCACATATGCACGTCACGCTAAGCAGGCATAAGATGTCCCTGCAATACACTGGGAACACTTGTTCCATTCCATGTGAGACAAATACCTGTATTGTAGATACAGGTTAAACAAGCAGCAACAATGGAAAAGAAATAGATTTGCCAGATTTGGATTGTCATTCTAATAATAAAATAGCCAAATTGTAAGGCTTTCATAACAGGCAGAAATAAAAATATATACTGATTAAAGAATCTCTAAAGAGACAATACACTGATTATCAGACTGAAGATTTCTCTTCCACAACAAATGCAGAGTTCCTCAAGTCTGCACATACTATCAGAAAGAAGATCCATTTGGGCTAAGTAAATAAAACACACACAAAAAGGAATTTCGGACTAAAGCTAAATAAAGGTGATCACTTTCATTTTTCTTTTAACTGTCTTCCCAGAGAAACCCGGCATTAATATATATGACACTGAATTAATTAGCATATGTGCCATTAAAATAAATAATTACAAAATCTTAGAAGAGCATATATTTTTAACAGCCTACAATTAAATTTCTGTATTAAAATATTAAGGACCTTATTGGCCTAAAGCTATGAACAGATTCTATAAAACGTTCTAAAAGTGCAGCCAGCCTCATGCAGGCAAAGATAGTAAAAGCAATACTGAAAAGAATACTGCTTAATTTAGGCGCAGGCATGTGCAGGCCTAGGATTCTCCGTAGTTGTTTGGATTTAAATAATTCTTTAGTACAAGTTTACTAATGCTCTGTATTAATGCACTGAGCCTGGGAACTATTTCATGTTATAAAATATGTAAATCTGATTTACAATTTACAACACTTGCTATCTAAAATATTTTTTTTTGTTCTAAGACCAACATTTCTACACAAAACCTTTAAAAGAAGGGACTAGACAAATTACTATTATTATATTGCATTTCAAAGAAATGTAGATACTCATTAATCCAAGAATAAACCCAGCTACCGATTCCTTATTCCTCCATTGTCTTTGTCCAGATTCTTTTTTCATGATTCCATTCCTTGCTGCATATCTCTGCCCCTCAAAGGTTTATAAAAAAAGGGTGGGAAAAACCCTCGAATTTTAAAAATCTTATCCAATACATTTATGTAATTCATTTAGATTAGTGACCTTTAATTGTAAATCTTCTAGCTGCAGAATTAAAAAATAAATAAACCTGGAAAAGATTTCCATTATTGCTTAGGAAACAGACACATATTACATGTCTATGCGCCTCTGCACTTCTATGCGAATGCATGCCTATAAGATAAAGGGGGAAAAGAACACAGAGCCTAACAGAATACAAACATATAGTGGCAACAGACTCCAATACAAAAATATGCATGGAGATTTTGTTAGTGTTGCTCCTACTGCATTTGGTGAAAATGATCCAAAATTGGAAAAAAAGAAGTATTGGACTTTATCCATTCACAAAGAAAGCTGGGATTCAACAGCACCTTTGTGCTAGAGGAGGGGTTCAGTCAGCAATGACTCTTCTGCCTTCAAAGCTTCATCCGGCCACACTATTACAGATGTTCTCTCACCCTCCAGAAGAGTCTCCTCATGTTTCCCTCCTCTTGCAAAAACTTTATTTGCGTGTACATTTAAACCCAATCCATTGTCAACAGGAAAGTCATTCCCTAGCAGAACATCCCCTTTTTGAAGAAAGACTAAGGAAGCCTGAAAATGATGCCAAACAAATTACTATTGCCTCCCAAAACACTTCCAGACCAAATGTCAGCTGAGAAAATTGTTTCTACTCCGCACATTTTTTTATTCAAATACGTCCCTTCTGCATCACCATATATGCATATTATCCCCTGGCCCTATCAAGGATCACTGCTAACAATGTGGGACTCTCTAGCCAACAATACTTTGCAGCATACTCATGGAGGCTAACACATGAGTGCACGCACGCACACACACATTTTAATTTCCATGCAAAAAAGGAACCAGGTGCCCATGTTCCCATAGTGCTCCCATCTCTCATTTTCTCCCCTGCCTCCACCACCCTCCTTGGATCCTGCCCCATTAGCTTAGTGCCCAGCCATCTGCGACGTCTCCTGTAATGCTCTCCCCCCTGTGTATCAGGGAGCTTTTCCATTAGCGCCTTTAATATTCTGACACCTTAGCACAGGCTGCTATTACATTCAAACACAGATCGCCCTGTGAAATTACATTGCCAGGCTTGCTAAAATGGAATTGGGTATAATCAGGCTGCTCCATGCGCTGTCAGTCCCATCACAAATACAACGCAAAGCAGGCTTATGGATGGGCTTAGCAGCTGCTACAAGTGTATTTTTTAGTAGATGAAGTATCCCTTATTTAAAAGCATTTCCTTAAGATGGAAAAATACTCACAAATATCTGTGTGTACATATACAAACACAAGTGTGTGTGTGTGTGTGTGTGTGTGTGTGTGTGTGTGTGTGTGTGTGTGCGCGCACACCCACCCACACACACACAAAAGTAAGACAAATCAAAAGCTGCACTAGTGTATTATCAATACTACTGATCTCTTTAAAACACTATTTTCTCTGCGGCTATCTGTTTATCTATTGTTATATTATATGCACAGTGGAAGAGAGAAAAAATAAATGTAGTTAAACAGTCAGTCAGTGAGATATGTGCTGCCAGGAACTAATAGCTAAATGAAAACCGTATTATTTACTCCAAAAAGGAAGGTATGAATGGTGATCTTACAGGTGTCTGGTTCACATGTTAACGCACAATATGCTGCTACTTTATTATTATTATTTTGAAAAACTGATTCATAAGTACTACTAGTGACTGATGCCTGTTAATGTTTTTTCTGTACTTGTGCAGATGTACAGGGCACAAGTAAGTTTACCAAATGAACACTCTGGGAATCTATAGAAAAGTGTTTAGAAAGAAGTTGGAGTCAGGCAGTCAACAGCAAAGCTTAGGAATTATCAAATTGTAGGAATGTTAAGTAAAGGACTAAGATGGAGAATAACTTCCTGTTTAGAGAGGCAATTCAAAAAGCATAGGGTCATATAAATCCATGGTGCAACTACATGTATTGTGTAGAATTAAAAATACTACAGAGCTGGAAAGAGTGCAAAAACTATGGAGCTCCAACGATTTTCAGAAGAAAGACTATAACAATGGAGACTTTTTAGCCTAGAAAGATGTTAATAGGGAACATAACAAACGTATTTATAATAATGCATGGCACAGATACTAAAGAAGATTTTGTTTCCTTCTCACAATATGAGAAGTTTGACTATTTCTTGAAGCAAAAAGGGGGAAATTCAGGGTTGATAAAACAAAAAATTGCAACAATATACAACCTATAGAATTTTCTGTAACATAATACTGTGATGGCTATCAACTTAGAAGGCTTTAAAACATTGGATAAATTCATGGTAAGATCAGGAAATCAACATATCTCAACAATGATATTCTTTCTGAATCATAAATAGTCTATCTTACAATAATACCTCCTAAAAACCAATATTAAAGAAGGCTATTGACTTTATGTCTTGCATATGAGCTATTGCATTGGAGTTTCTTTCAATCATGGAAATTAAGGGGCAGGAAGATTTAAGTTCAAGTTCTCAACTAACCATATCCCTTTAATAGTTTAACTATGGAGAATCAGCCCTACATCTTTCAAAAATTAACCACCACTTTCTGTAGGTCTGATTCAGAATAGGCATCACAATAATAAACCGCTCCAGTATAAAGAATCACTGCAGTCATTACTTTCTATCCACACAGAACAACTAATATTCAAATTAATTTATACTTTAATTAATTTAAATTTTACATACTAATTTACACATATGCATTTTTCCAAATGCAGATTTTCCACATTGCAACTACCAATTGTATTGGTAGTATTTGATATAAATCTACCAATTACACACGATAAGAGTATCTGGTCACAGAAAAAAAGATCATCCCTGAAATGACCCTCCGTCTCAAGTGATCTCTACTGGAATTTTTTTATATTCAGCAGATGTAACAGTTGTTGAAACATTAGAATCACAGAAAATGCTCTAATGGTAATATCTGATCAACTCATTGTATGCAAGATTTTTAGTGTTTAGGCTGATTACAAAAAGGGGATTAAAATGCAACATACCGTATTTTTCGGAGTATAAGACGCACCAGAGTATAAGACGCAGCTTAATTTTGAGGGAGGAAAACAAGAAAAAAACATTTCTGCCTCTGCATACTAGCATCAGGGGCGTCCTCACGTCTACTCGGATTTTGATCATGAGCAGCACAGATCTCTTTATTTGTTTAAAACAAACACTATCACCCTACGCACATT
>JANHFT010004121.1:70544-87950 GCA_032467955.1 Pseudoxenodon macrops
TGCTTTGTTGATTGGTTCTCTCTATCAGCTGTGCTTTAGAAGCTTTTTCCCCCAGTCCTAATCAGGGGATAAAATAACGTGCTGATGCTGATCAGGCTAAGGATGCTAGCCAGATGAATACCTGGTAGGCAGATTTTCCCCCCGGTTTTCCTCCCCAAAAAATAAAGTGCATTTTATACTCAGATGTGTCTTATACTCCGAAAAATACGGTATTTATTACATTTTACTCAGGGGTGGGTTCTACTTACCTTCTCTACTGATTCAGAGTTGCGTGCGCCCTTGTCACTTCCAGGTGAAAACCTTTGCGCATGCACAGAGGGTTATTTTTCAGCCAATTTGAGGCCAGAGGACCAGTTCGGGGGCGTGTCCAGCCGGCTGTTGCTGCTGGTTCAGTGAGTGGGTGGAAATATCTGGTTCTAACCGGTCCAAACTGGCAGGAACCCACCTCTGATTTTACTACATTTTTAAATTAATACTAACATGCAAATATATGTTTAATTTTATCTAGCATTTACATCTTTATTACTGTGAGTAGCTGTCATAGGGGTCCCAGTACACTGCTTTGCCCGAGGCACATAATGCTGTTAAGAGGGCCCTGACCATTTGACCTGGATGGTATGAGGTGGGTTCTGGATCTTCTTACTGCCAGTTCACTCAGGGTCGCGCCTCGAGCGTGCGTACACGGCAGTCAAAAACTAGCTTCTGCGCATGTGCAGAAGCAAAAATTATCTTCTGCACATGCGCAGTAGCAAAATCCAAGATGGCTGCGCCCACAGAGCCACCGACAGAACCTGCTCCGTGATGTCACTGCGGAGTTACTACCTACTCTATAGAACCGGATAGAACTGGTAGGAACCCACCTCTGATACACTGGATATTTACCTCACAGAAACATAATCAGGAACTTTAATCTGAAGAAGGTGATGAAGAACTTAAGGCTTGTGTCAATATTAAAAGTCCAACAGAGGAAGATAAAAGTGACCAGTATCATTACATTGTATTTTCCCTGAATTCAACAAAGCTCTGATGGTTATTTTTCTCTGACAGTATCAAGGAAACTAGAAGGATGCTGGCCAGCTTCTAACAGAATAGGCATCAGCGTGGTCTCCAATAGTTTAAAAAAAACTGCTTTTTCTGCCATACTTGCTGAACTGAGGTTATCTGTCAGAAGCATACTAAACAAAACATTGACCTCTCAACTTGCAACTCCAGTGATAAAAAAATACATCTGCTTGCATAGATAGGCAGGGGGAAGAATGCACTGCTTACATCTGTGCTGCCATAAGAGGCAGCTAATACTTTAATCTCAAAGAGCTGCATTTAACCTTCATCCCTCCTCCCTCTCCTTAAAGGAATCAGGGATGAGAAGGGATTTTGCATAGTGAGAATTCTTCATGTTTGCTATACAGAGTGGGTAAGGAGAACAAAAGAGAGGCTTGTGCAAGATTTATCTTCTCATATCTTACCAAACGATTTTCTTCACTTCGTAGCACAGGAATAACTAACTCTACAGCATACCATCTTTGCCCACAAGCTCCTATAAGGCTTGGCTACTGTTCAGTGATTGCAAACTCTTCAACATTAGGCCCTAAAAGAATGTGATTAGAATGAAGAGTCGGATATTCATTCCAGAAATATCCCTCTTTTTTTCCTTCAGCTTGGGGGATCTATTCAACTATCCTTTTCCATGTATACGATAATTTTCTCTCCACTCTCACCAGTCATAGAATGCAATCCACATTGTGTGATTATTGTAAGACATGCCCTGCTTTTAATCCCTTCTTCACTCTTGACTGGGGGACATGATGGTTCAACTGTAAGGTCAGGTTTGTCTCTTTCAACACTGGTATACTACAAGAATCCCAGCCTCTCAGGTGATTTCAGGTATTTATGAAGTCCAGCCAAGCAACAGAAAGGAAAAGTTGTCCTTGCAGAGAATATGGTGCCAGGGAGAAGTCAAGATTATTGGCATCTACTAAAGCAGCTCCCTAACTGGATATGCTCCACAGGCATGGATTTCAACTCAACAAGAATTTCTCAACAATGTGGCATTTCTGAAAATTCTGGGAAGTGAAGTTCAGGCATCTGAAGTGTACTCCGGTTACAGAAGTCTTAAGTAGGTCATGATTTAACTTCAAATTAATGATGATGTCAACTCATAGAGACAAGCAAGATTTTAAAAAAAACCAAGCATGGCAGGAATTGCAGGAATGCTGTTCATTTCTGCAGGGTGGAATAACAGAATCTTGAAAGCCTGCCAGTTTCTCTGTTCCCTAAAAGTTATTTTGGAGGTTCTTTCTTACAATTTCCTTTTTCTCAGGACTGAGCAATCTTTTCTGAAGTTCCCTCTTAATGTTTGCTCATTCTCTTCCCTCTCCCCTCCCACCCCCACCATTTCTAAGACCAAGAAATTCCTTCACAGAAGGTGACAGTCCAGAACAATATTTGTTCCATAAGATAACTCTAGCCCTTACATTCAGTTTGAAGTTTCAAGAGTCATAACTGTTCTTAAAAATGCAGGTAGTACTCACTTATCAACTGCCTTGTTTAGCAACCATTTTGAAGCTAGAAGAAAAAACAGCTTTGCAAACAAACCTTGCATTTATGGCTGGCGTAGCATCTCAGATCATCAAAAGCATCTGTGAGCGGGAGCAACTTCCAACTTAATGCTGGCATCCAACAAGCAGTGGACATATTGGACAATGTATAAATGAAACTGCAAGTCACAGTCATATGATGTCTCCTTAGAAGACTACAGTGATTAACAGAAGCAGAAGTAAGATGTATTTCAATGTCTTATATGTATTTTAGGTTATATCCTCAGCATATCAGCACTGATTGAATATTAGAACCCCATGACCACAGGTATGTATAATATAATATAATAATCACATTGATGCATATGGAGGAGAACACATTTTCAAAGTGAATTTGTCTCAGATTGAAAACTTTAATCCCAGCATTTCTATAATTTATGTTATTTTTAAAAAAAAGAAGAGTCATATTTTAGATAGACAGACACATATTAAGACATCATATACATTTTTAAAAGTTTACATTTTGAATTTTATTTTATCCAATTCTGTCTAAAGTAATAGTTGCTACCATAAAATTAGTGGATGCCTACCACTTCAACCGATTCCAAGCAATAATATATATTTCCTCCAAGGATATTCCAATTATTTTAATTATATTTTAATTATATTCATGCACAGGTCTGTGTCTGTAACTTTCTTTCTCTGTCCCTCAACCTTGCCACATATAGTGCTTTTTTTCAAATTCATCAACCAATCACATCACATGCCCAAAGTGAATGCTGATCATTGTCTCAGAGGAACAGTCAGCCTTTATTTCATTTAGAGCCAACTGGTTCTTGCAATACATGTTGTTCTTAGTAAGAGTTTTCAAATCCATAAATCAAAGGTCCCCATCTTCTTTCTCTTTCACACTCATTCATTAGAACAAGAAATACTTGCTTAATTACCTTCTAGCCCTCTGATTCTATACGTTCTATAAAGTTCTACTCTGATCTTTGCTGTATAGAAATTCCTTACCTTTCTGATCTTGTCACTGCCCTTTTTCTTAGGATTAATTTCTTTAGTTCTCCTCCACACTATCCATCTTAATCTGTTCTTGAGCTCAGGAAGACAAAGACATCTACCACGTTTACCCTTTGCTACCATATCAATTGTAAATTTACTAATTATGTTGATTGACAGTTTCTTTGTTTTCTTAGTATTTAATATCAACCCAGATTTTCAATTTCCATTTTTGTGTTCACGATGAGCTTTTGAAGTCTTATTTTAAGCTAACAAAATGGCATCATCTGCATATCTCACATTCTTAGAATTTTAACCTCCAAGTTGAATGAATGAATTTTTTATTACAGCCTTTGGCCAATCAATAAATAAATCTCCAAATTTGATTCTGGCTGTCATCTGTTCCAGTCCAGCCATTCTTATAATATATTTGTAATATCACAGAATATGCATTCTTCTGTTAAATAAAACTTTTTAAAAGAAATTGTTTAAAATGTCATCTAATATTATAAACCCCTTTAATTGTGGCACTGTGCAGCAACAGCATTCAGGCAAAAATAGCAGGCGGAGGTCTATGTTAGCAATTAGCCTATGCAGCCACACATCAACCATCACAGACAAGACCAGATGGCAACTAGAAGGATTATAAACAACGAGCACAAATGTTTAAGCATCATAGCCTAACATTTCAGGATGGGTCACCCCAGGACAGTGATGTACAGCTATAACAAGCTGAATTGGTCTGGACCAGCTGTAGATGATGTCTCCCATTTATTTGCTGCATTGCATTATGCTATATACACATGATGAATGCTAGTTAGAAATGTATAAAAAAGCATAAGCGTTATTTGACAAAACTTTTTTGTTTTCAATATATAAAGTAAAACACTTTTATAGCAATAAATTAAAGATAGGCTTTGAGATAAATACCATTCAATGCAGAGTGAGCCAGAGCTAGAACTTTTGTCATCTGTGTTTTGTCAACTGAAGTTAGATTAAATGCTATTCAATGGCAGCTTTAGCTTTAGCTTTCAACAAACAAATATTATCTCATGATAATCCCAAGCCTGTTTTCTTAATACACCCAATACCAATGAGCTCAAGCAATATCAGATAGTATTTAAAAATAATACTAAAACAAGAGTCAAAAATAAAATTAGCCAAAAAAACAAACCCATTGAGAATATTTAAAACTTTTTTTAAAATAGTTCAGTGGCCATCAAGCCAATCCTAAGAACATCCTAAATCTACTTGGTAAACAGACAAAACTATTAAGTAACATATTCTAATATTCACCTTTCACAGGAAAAAAGATGGTCCTTAGACAAGTCCTTTGCAATATATTTAAATGCTTCAATATATTAAAATTTTCCAGCTTAGGTAAAAATGAATCACTACAGATGGCTTTACACTGAGAGAATAATGTCATCCATATTAACTCCTTGAAAATGACAAGAAGGGCCCTATGGATAAGGAGCAGCTGCTATTTCTTTCTTTAAACAACAAGCATACAAGGAGTGCTGACCCACTGAACTACATTCTACTGATATTTGAAATGGGTGCTAAATAGCTCTTTTCCCCATTTCTATAGTTGCACTATGCCTTTACTATATACCCGAGGCACAAGTATGAAAAAGCAAAAAATAAATTTAAAAACCCTGAAATTTGTTTTCAAAACTCGCATTCTATTTTCATAAATTTTACTTTTGTTTGCAAATTATATTTATGCATCCAAGTATGAGAACTGTTTGCAGTGTACAGTTCAGTGAGTATACTTCAGTTTCTTTAAAGCCTCTCTGGATGCCCTTTTTGTCTCCAGTGACTACCCGCTAGCTCTTTCTCTTTGATTTAAGAGTTCCTCTCCTGGCCCTGACAGTAAGGTATTTCTGTCCCACAGATTATAACTCACTCTGGGCTATTATTCAACTCCCAAGCCCTGGCCCTGCTGCATTTAGTCCAAACATAATATCCTTCATGCATATATTATCTGTCTCCCTATTATCTGGAATCATTTCGGAATTAAATTTCAGTCCTGCAATATTGGCTCGAAGAGCGGCTCGCTTTATGGGCTAGTCAAAGGTTAGAATACCAATCAAAATAACACTGCCGATGCAGCGAGACATTTTAATATTCCAAAACCCGGTAATTGTAAAAGGACATAATATTTTTTCCCTGATTACCCCAAAGGCAACACATGTTAACAAGATGAGGGAGAGAGTGAAAGGATTTCCAGAGTTCAAGACAGCTGCATGACAGATTTAAAGGCAAAGGGGTATCACGCTGGCCACATTCACCCTTCCAGGAGTGAGAGACAAGAGAAAACACACCTTCCTTCCTAGATTAGATCAATGCATCTGCCTATACATATCAGTAATTGGACAGTTACCAGTATCATTTCAGTTACCACATGACCAACAAGTTGATCTCTTGCAGTGAGATAAAAGAATAAAGTTTGTGTGTTTATTAAAAAAGTTAAACTTGCCAGGCAGCCAAAGTTATCACAGTGGTTTACAGTAAAACATGTCAAAATACAATCTGAATTAAAACATATGCAGTAAAATAAAATAAAAATACAAAATAAAGACACAACGTAAATTATGCAGCAGCAAACTGATCACCAAACTTTAAAACAATCTGAATTAAATACAATTTAAAAGCCTAGGTAAATAAAAAAGGCCTTCCACTTAGCAACAAGATGCACAGAAACCAAGTTTTAAAAATGCAAACTCTACGATATGCTAAAACAAGAACAACTTGTAGCAAATTTTAATTTCAGACAAACAGCATCTCTGTCACATTTCTGTAAGAACTGTCTCCAGACTAGATAGTTGAGCAGATGTTTGAGAGTAAGAATGTTAA
Source organism: Pseudoxenodon macrops (assembly GCA_032467955.1). Classification (NCBI taxonomy): domain Eukaryota; kingdom Metazoa; phylum Chordata; class Lepidosauria; order Squamata; family Pseudoxenodontidae; genus Pseudoxenodon; species Pseudoxenodon macrops. Next base: position 76,943 of record JANHFT010004121.1, read on the forward strand.
TTAAGCAGGTTATTTTGCATCAGCTAAGCTATTTTTCCTTCTAGTAAAATATATAAATGTAATGCTTTGATCAAACCAACAATTCAACCAGTTTATATTGTATCCCTGATTAAAGTCAGATAAAGATGTTCTACTAAATATAACAGCATACTTTTAGTTACCCCATTTCAATCATTAATTTTCAAGTTTAAAGATGTCCTAAGCATTAGGATAGATGCCCATCACAACCTAATAAAAGGCCAATTGATACTCTTATCTTCCATTAATTTGTTCAGGTTTTTTTTATTATGGCTGTTGCCAAGAACTGACAGCAGACTCTTCCACATAAACCACGAGCCTTGTGAAAATAGTTTATATGCTTCTGTTAAACCTGCTGCTTGTTAATTTCATTGGAAATTCACTGGTCAGCTCAAGTCTGATTCTTGGAATTTTTTTTATTTTTTATTTTGTTTAAATCCATGATTTTATATACTTCTGTTTGGAATATTAACAGATAAGATAAAGTATTACAAGAAAGTTCTCATCTTTAGCCTTTCTTCATATATTTTTCCTTCTACTTCTTTGTTTATTTTCTAATTTTACTATCTCTTTTATGTTCTGAACTTTAATTTCAGAAAGTGCTAATATATTCAGTGGATTCATAACTGGTTTAAACTCTTTAAGTTCTCAGACAAAGCTGCAGCTCCTAAAGCAACCATTCCAACAGAACCAGCAAAGAGACATGATGAGGTCCAGGCAAGCACCGATCTTCTGATTTTTTTTTTGCATAAAGTGTGTGCCAGTGCATAACTAATCTATCCAGTCAACTCCATGCTGTCATTTGATATGTAGTTTGGATTCTGATATTCCAGTGAACACAATTATGCAGAGTATATGCATGCAATTCAAGGAGGCATATTATAAGGCAAAAGTGCCCTAAACTGTAGAAATGTCTACCTGTGCTAAAATATATACTAAGATTGTATTTCCCGTTCAGTTGTAACACGCACTACCATAGTAGTGCCAAGTAAAAATCAAGAAACAGGCCTAGTGAATGCCTCATTTGCTCTGCACAATAGAACTGTTAATGTATAACAGCCTAGTTTTTCTGTAGTTGGGTACATGATATTCTCAATAAAGGTTGCTCCCACCCACTTTTCTTTTCTATACTATTGAGCCCAAGATATGTTGAAGGTTCTGTATGAAGCCATTAGGACCAGTCATTTAAAAAGAAATAGATAAGATGTTATGAATATGACGATAACATTCAGCTCTCCTTCTGTGTAATATCTGAATCGGGGAGGCTATGCATGTTCTGAAGCGAATAATAATAATAAACCCAAGAAGTGAAACTAGATCTTGACAACATATACTATAGTTGTATGCTTCTTGATATGGGAAGTGACAAAGTGAGGAATCCGCCTGGTGTAAAATACAGTTATAGTTTCCAAAATTAGGAAAGCTCACAGGAATGTCACTATCACTGAAGGCCCAAATGAATAAGCATGTCTTTATATTCAATTAATATATGAACTTTGTTTAGAATTTTTTTAATCTTTTTTTGATCAAGGACAACCTAACTACTGCTGTTTCCATTATTTTAATGCACATTTGTGAGAATGTCCTTGATCCAAAGGTGCAATTGGTGGAAAATGCAGAGACCAGTTTGTTGAGTGAAGCACCTGACATGGAGATGTTAAAATTGTTTTGCTTGTTAAAAACAGAGAGTACACACATGTTTAAACTCCCCATTATAGACCTGACTATATGGAGATCTTGCTGCTTGTTCCAGAGCTCGCAGAGCTTTATAGATAAGTCTTCTCAGTGGTAGTACCTCCTCTTCAGAATAAACTCCTACCCAAATCCAAGAGGCACCTATCATTATGTCTTTACAAATCTGTCTTCACATACATAGTGTGTGTGAGTGTGTGTGCGCGCGCGCGCATTTGTATTCTTCCTCTCCATTTAATGGAAATGTTTTTATATTGTTTTACTTTAATGTACTTTACTCTTGTATTTGTTCTGGTTTTTTCCCCCATTTTTTTATTTATATACCACTTTGAGATGGGAGTACATGCGAATAATATAGTAATATATTAAGTGGATTGATGGAGATACTACTGGTGATGAATAAGACTGTTTTGTTTGTATGAGAACATCCCTTTTGCTCCCTGTAATCAAAGCTGTTTTATTACACAGCCTGAGGAACTGCATTTTATTATATGGCAATTGCTACTACCAATCGTTTATACAGCATCATCAATGCTCATGGTATTTGCGGACAAAAGAGTTTCTCTTGTCTGAGGAATCTGTAGCGCATATTTTGATGATAGAGTACAATTTTTGGCTCTATTAAGTGCATAATTTTAGAAATTTAGATAAGGCAATTTTGTGAAGTCCCATAAAAACAAAAACTCCAATGGAGGTTCTTATATGGGTATATCTCATATATTCCCATTTTTACATATAACTTGCTAACCTGTTCTAAATTTTTCCTCACACCAGTACTTTATTCACATGTTTCTGTTATTGCTCTTAAACATCTTCAAGCATTTCCTATTTTCCTAGTGCACTTCTCTTTTGATCCAGTTGAACTTTTGGCTTTTCCAATTAAAGCAACATAGCTCCTCTGTATGTATGTAGTTAATTCTGTCCATAGAATCTGTGTGAATGGTAAATACTGTCTTTGATTATAGCAGAAATAAAGACAGTCAAAAGGTTTCAGCAACTATCTCAATAGATAGTAGACAGTAGACAGAGTTTAAGGGAAAATCTCGAACACAGAAACATTCTAAAAGCATCCATATTTTGGGAAGCACTGCTAAAGCTTGATCTAAGCAAAGCATCAAATCTGATAAACTGTCCGTCCCAAGTCCTTACTAAGCTGATGACTCAAAGATACAAGATAGTTCAGTGACATTAAAAATGCAAGAATGCAATATGGTTTGACAAGAAGAAACATTTGAGCACGAAGAAAAATAAAACTTCTGACAACATATATAGCCATGAATAAGGATTGTGTTTATCCTAAAATCTTTTATCCAGTCACTGCACTAAGTATCAAGTGGCCATTAATACGACTGGGCAAAGCATTCATGTGGGTGCTTTGTGAAATGCACTGAGGCAAGTGAAAACTCAAGGTACTAAGCCAGCAGCAATTCCTGAAAGGCTTGATGTGGCTCAAGGCTTTTCCAGAGGGTTTGCAGGTGGATATGCCCAGATTCTGCAGAAACTGCTAGCAAAGCAATGAACATGTGCGTACATGTGGAGATGACTGGAACAGCTTTCAAAGCAGCTATTCCCAGCTTACCAACGGATGCAGCTGTCTCCCCATTTCAAAGAGGAGAATTTCATTTTTATCAAGGTGTTTCACACCGTGTTGCTCTGAGTACTTTGCACAGCCCTACTATTAACCTCTCCATTCTGGAATGTCTTTCCTTTCTTGCAAATCCAAGATGGATTATTGGATCTGATTGCTAGGTGTGGGAAAATGGACAGCTTCTCGTGCAACAATAGCACATCATCATTAAGTCATACAAGGTCACAAGGAATGAATCAGTTTCCTCTAGGTTCTAGTGTAAAGAATAGGAAACAATGAAAATGCAGGTGCCTTGACCTTTTTCTAAGAATAGTACTTCCCAATCAAATAGCAAGCCTTTCTGACTCACCAAGTTATTTTACCAATGTTAGATACAGAACCAGGGCATAAAATCTATAAATGATTAAAGGTCTCCAAAAGAGCCATTTTCAAAATGCTCTGAACCAAACACAGTAGCAAAGCTTCTTTCTCCACTCCTAGATATACTAGGAGTACTGCTGTTATTTTTTAAATATTTTCTTCCAATCTCCCTAAGCCAAACAATATCTTGCTATAAAACATCTAGCTGCAATCCCATCAGGTTTTTTTTTTATGATGTTCATTAGTAATTCTGAAAGATCACCTTATTAGCAGCAGAAAGGGCCATCCCTTAACCTTTGCTAACCATTACACTCACTTGGCCTCTCCCTTACTACCTCACACTACCTACCATGCATATTCCATTTTTTCTCCTCATGGTTTTTTTACTCCAGTCTCTCCCTATCCTCCATTATCTTTAAAAAATCTCTGTATCTTTGGTAAAGTATATATTTTACACATCCTTCCTGAAAAAATGTTTTTAAAATACTCCACTAATATAGAAGTGATACATGGGGCATTGGTTTTACCTGATATGCTCCATCTTGGTGTACTGAGAGAGAATCCAGGAATGGGTGTTATCTCTGCTTCTCTGCCTGGAGTCTTGTCATTTTTTGGTCATGCCTCCCTTGCCTGGTGTTTTCCAGTTTTGATGAGGCATAGAGCATGACTAGACTTATTACCTGTGAAAACATTAGCCCCTCCTAGACTCCGGACCAGACGGTTGCTAGGGTGGGGCCGGATTCTCTCTCAGCACACGAAGAAGGAGCATATCAGGTAAGACCAATGCCCCTTCTCCAGTGTGCTGACAAGAGAATCCAGGAATGGGACTTACCAAAGCTGGCCTGTCCTATGGGTGGGCAGCAGTCTGGTCCAAAGTCCCCTGTTCAGTGTGGACCCTTTGGAGTACTCACCTGCCAAAAGCCGCTTCAGCCGAAGTGAAGGCGTCCAGTTTGTAATGTCTAATGAAAAGAGATGGAGAGGACCTTGTCTCCGCTCGACAGACCTCCTCAATAGAGATCTGTGTTGCCCTCACCACTGTTGTGGTTGCGCTCCTGGTGGAATGGGCTGTTACTCACCGAGGCAACGGAAGGGCCTGCTGAAGTTTGTAGGCCTTGGTAATGCATACCCGAATCCACCCTCCCACAGTTGATGGAGTGACCCTGTTGCCCAGAGTAGAGGGCTGGAAGGAAACAGGGACTCTGTCCTCCTGAAGAAGTCCTGTTAATATATATACAGAGGGCCCTCCTAACATCCAAGGTGTGCCATCTCTTTTCCAGAGCGTGATTTGGCTCTGGGCAGAAGTCAGGAAGTATCAGTTCCTGGACCCTATGGAACCAATAATTTGTCTTGGGGACAGACAGTCCTTCCTGGAGGAACACCAGAACTTGTGCCACTGACACCGAAGAAGGATCAATATTTGTCCTGGAACACCAACTGCAAAAGGCCTTCCAGGTAACATCATATATCCTGTCAGTGAATGGCCTCTTAGAGGCCTGGATAATCCGGATTACCCTGGAGGAGAAGTTGTTCTGTCTCAGAACTCTCCACTCAAGTGCAAGACGCTCAGTTGGAGCCACTGAGGGTCCAGATGGACCAGGTTCTGAGGGATCTTCCAGGGTCAGGCCACCGACAGATTGACCAGGTTGGCAAACCATGGTCTTTTGGGCCAATGGGGGGCCAAGAGCAATAAATCCCCCCATTCCGTCAGCATCTTCCTGATTACCCCTGGAATTAGGGGAAGGGAAGGGAAGGCATACAGGAGCCCCCCTGGGCCAAGGACTACAGAGTGCATCGACCCCCTCTGCCGCTGGTGACGCAAACCTGAAGAACCTGGGCAGCAGGCTGTTGGCTGGTGTGACAAACAGGTCCCGGATTGGGGAGCCGAATTGGTTCGTCAGTTCCTGGAATAGAGTGAGATGCAGGCGCCATTCTGAATGGTCCCCTGTGGCCCTGCTGAGCCAGTCCGTCTGCATGTTCCTCACCCCCGAAATGTGTTCTGCCCTAAGGGACAGAAGGTGTCTCTCCGCCCAGAGGTCCAGTTGTTCAGCCTCTTGCATGAGGGACCTGAAATGGAAACCCCTGGCGGTTGATGTGGGTCTTGGTGGCCACGTTGTCCATTAAGACTAAAACATGCTGTCCGGACACAAAGCCCTGGAACCTCTTGAGGGCCAGATGTGCTGCCCTGAATTCCAGTCAGTTGATATTGTGTCTCAGGTCTGAGTCCACTGGCCATGAGCTATCAATGATTGGAAATGGGCCCCCCAGCCAAAGAGGCTGATGTCCGTTGTGATGGTTAGATGGTCGGGCTCCTTGAACAGGCATCCCCTGGTGATGGCCTCGGATATCCACCACCGAAAGGACTGCAGCATCTCCTGTGGAACCTGGAACCTGGCTGCTGAATTGGTTCTGCCAGACCTCTGGTAAGGCAGCAGAAACTATTGGAGAGCCATGGCATGCAAGCGTGCCCACGGAATGATGGAGATGCAAGATACCATCTTGCCCAGTAGCTGCGACAGGAGTGCTAGGGATACTATGCCTTCGTTCTGGATGGGTCTTGCCAAGGACTGTAAGCTAGTTTGTTTCTCCAAGGAGAGGGAGACCACATACAAAGTAGTGTCTATGATTGCTCCCAGGTGAAGCAACCGGTTGGTTGGAGAGAGAGATGGCTGTTCACGATATTGACTGAAAAACAGTGGTCCTGGAGCACCTGGATCATTGTCTGTAGGTCCTCCTCTGCCCAGGGGCCAGAGGAGGACTGGATTAGTATATCATCCGGGTATACTGGACTCGTATTGGAAGCGCCCAAAGTGGGCCTCCAGTGCTGCCAACATCTTTTTAAAGGTTCTGAGTGCCGACAATAGGCCGAATGGCAGGGCCTTGTACTGGTAATTCTGCCCTCATAATGGAACTATCGGAATCATCGGTGGGATGGCATGATAGGCACATGTAGGTATGCCTCTGTCAGGTCCAATGACTTGAGGAAGTCGCCCTCTTGAATGGTCTCCAGTATTGACTGGAGGGACTGCATCTTAAAGTGTTTGTAGGTGAGATGTTTGTTCAGCCTCTTGAGATCTAGAATTGCTCTCCACCCCACCCCACCTGAGCTCTTTGACAAATAGGATGGAATAAAATCCCTGCCCCTGTTGGTCTTGTGGAAGTGGTTGAATAGCCTGGATATCCAGCAGATGTTGAATAGCTGTTTCCATGAGGCCTCTTTTTGTTGTGTCTTTCGACTCGGGGTAACTTATAAAGAACCTCAGCGGCATGAAGAGAAATTCTAGTGCGAAGTCCAACCTCACCATATTGAGGACCCAAGTGTCCATTGCTGTAGCCTCCCATTGATGGGCAAAGAGGCTCAGCCGGCCGCCAATGGGATGGTCAGATTTGCAGTCACCTGCAGTGGCGAAATGGGCGACTTCCTGAGCCACGAAATGGCTGCTTGCCCTGGGATGGTTGTCAGTTTTGAAAGCCAGACCTGTCCAGCTGTCTGTCCTGTCTGCCAAGGTAGGGCCTCTGGGTTTGACAGGTGTCGAACTTTGAGTCTGTGGCCCAAAAGGAATGCCTCCGGAAGTATGGCGAGGGACAATGGTCGACTCGCCTGTGGAGGGAAGACAGGGCCTTGCCTTTATCCTTGGATTCAACCAAGATGGGGTCCAGTGCCTCCCCAAATAGCTTGCTACCCATGAAGGGAGCAGAGGCCAACTTCCACTTGTTTCTAGTGTCAGCCTGCCAATGTCAAAGCTATAGTAGGTGACGAGCTTTCACTGAGGAAGCGATTGATCTAGAGGCAAACTTGCCACATTCAGGGTGGCATCAGCTGAGAATTCAGTGGCAGCCACCAACTTGTTAATGTCCTGATGGGATCTTACGTCCTCAGGTGGGACTCTTGCTTGCATCTGGCGAAGCCAGAGCAAGGAGGTCCTATTAAAGAATGAGGCGCCAGTTGTGGCTTTGACAGCCCAGGCAGCCACCTGATAGGCTCTACAGAGAGTCAGTTCTGTCTTTTTGTCCTCTGCTCTGAAGCCAGCAATTGCGTTGGTGGACAGGAGTGTGGCTGATATTAAAGCCACCATCAGGCTATCCATTATCGGTGTTTGCAGGACCTCAGAAAGGTCTGTGGCTACGTTATAGAGCCTCTTTCGTGTTCCAGTCAGGGGAGGTCCCATCCCTGGGTTGGCCCATTGCCTCTGGACCACATCCAGAAAGAGCTTGGATGATGGAATTATCTCGCTCTCAATGGTCGGCTCTGAGAAGAGCGTATGACTGGAATCCGTTGGCCCCAGGGCTGCCTCTGGAACAGGGTCAGTTCCTAATTTGGCCATGTTCTTAGCCTTATGTAACAGGAGCTTGAATAGCTCAGGGCAAAAAAGCCCTGTTAAGAGAGAAGGTTCAGGGGCCATCCCTTCGTCTTCTGACAGAGCCAGGACCTGATCCTCCTCTCCAGATGAGTCGCCACTCTGGATGAAGGAGGCTGGGAATGGACACTCTGACAGTCCATCCAGGTGCCCTGTGGCATGGGTACCAATTGGTAATAAGGGATTTTTTGAGACAACGAGGTAGCTTGACTCCCTTGCTGCAGGCCTGCAGCAATTCCCTTCACTACTGCCTGGGAGATAAGCATTTTTAGTTGGTCAGAGAATTCTAGCCCATGATCCTCCCATTGGCAGAGCCCTGCCACTGAAGGGAGTAGAAATAGCCTGAGGTGTTGGCCTTGACCTCAAAGGAAGACTATGGCCACTTGGTCCTCTGCAGAGAGACTGGATGCAATATTAATAAAAGCTTCAGGCCTTTCAAATTTCTGCATTTGAATTTGACAGACTTGCTCTCTAGCGCCATCTGGTAAGCAGGTACGATAACAGGTTGGATGCAATAGACTTGCTTCATTGCAAGGATGTAACGGTTGTTCCTCAAAAGGGCGGGAAATGACAGCTCCTCCTTTGGGAGAGCTTCCTGGCCCCTGAAACTTCACAGCCTTTTCTGCTTTGGCCATTTCCTTTTCAATGGCCTTCTGGCACCCTTTTCAGCCGCTTTAGAGCCTTTGGCGCTCGAAAGGGCTTTAGCACAGCTTATAGCCGCTGCTCTTTTGACAGCCGTTTTTTGGCTGAAGGAGCTCTGGCTGCCAAGTTGGGGGTATATAGGGGAAGCCTTATGTTCCCTGCTCGTTTCGTGGGGCTGATGGCTGGTAGAGAGCTTAGGAGCCATCATTTGCCAGCTAGGCAATAGGCAGACTGGTTGGCAATGAACAGCTGCTGCTGTGGTTTCAATTTACACTGCTGATGTTAGCCACTGTCAGTGTGACCAGGGAGACCCGGACAGTGACTGGGTCCCCTCCGCTGCTATGCGGGATGGTGCCAGGGGCCTCGGCTCATTGGCTGGGAGCCGGTTTAGAAGTCAAGCTCCCCTCCGCTAAAGCATGGGAGTGGCAGGGACCTCGGCTGTTATGCTTACCCGGTGAAGCGACTAACCAGCAGACTGGAAAGCTGCCCGGATCGCTTTCCTGTGATTTTTTTTAAAAATTCCCTTTTTTGCTCACAGTTTGATGATAAGAATCCAGGAATTAATGTTGTTATGAAGCAGTTTCTCCCCTAACGTCTCTACCGGCTGGAGACCAAGTTGAAATTGGGAGGCAAGGGAGGCATGACCAAAAAATGACAAGACTCAGTCTCCAGGCAGAGAAGCAGAGTTAAACACCCATTCCTGGATTCTCTCGTTAGCACACTGGTGAAAAACCCATTCAATCTAAAACAATATTCACTTCATAGAAATTATAGACAAGATTTAATATAACACAATAAAACTAAAAATTGAGAAAAATAGTTTGTTCCCAGAGACTATGTGATGTCCTTCTCAATCGTAGTCATCTGAACACAGTCTTCATTGGAATTTTAGCTCTACTTACTATAAACAGAAACTAAAGTTTTTATTTGTGGCTGTCTTTGGGCCATAGGCAAGTCAGCAAAGAAAAAGCCTGGTGCACAAGAAGCTAGAAGAAAAGCCAGAGCTTTTTCATGAGAAGGAGATTTTTCAAATTGAAGACTCAATGAAGTCACTTCAGAGACTAGAAAATGGAAGGACTTGGCACAAAGTCAAATTCTACTCTTCCTATACTAAGCACAGAAAATATGCTTCACATCCCTCTGACCAAGTCAGCATGAATCATCACATCTGATAAGAAAGCAAGTGATTTACAACTGATGTTAACCCCAAATGTTACTTCCCCTACTGTGATCTCTAACTATGTCTCTATCCTAAGATTTTGTGCTGTCCCCATTCTAAGATACAACCACCCCACCCATTGAATCATAATCCAAGCTCTATATATGAAGCTATTTTTCTTAGAAAGCATAATATTTCCCTCCACTGTAATGTCAGAATAGATTATATGAAAGCCAGACTTTTAAAACAAAAAATCAATAGCCCAAATGAAACAGTTGCAAGAAGTACAATATAGCAAAGAGTTTTACCTAACTCATATCAAATATTATCATACAGGAATATTTTACTTTTCTTCTTGATACATCCATCAATATTGATCAGTTATATCATTTCTAGACATTCACCAGAACTTTAGTGAACTTCAAGTAGCAATTCTTAATAGTTTCTGGGTGGCACAAAATCCCCAAAATACAGTACTTTCATCTTATATATACAGAAAGCCAGCAATAAACTGGGATATTCACTCTGACAGCAGGGAAGGAAGAAAACACTTGTCAAACTAAGGCACTTGCTGCCAGCTTCTCCCTCATTACACTTGTGCCCTACTCCGAATTGACAAAACAAATTATGCTAATTTTCCTTCTATAACTGCTGAGACTACCTCTTAGATTTGTTTATGTAACAAAACGGGAAACAGTATTATCAGCAATTTCATCTGGCAAGCTTTTATTTAATGAGAACAGAATTTAAAATGCAAAACTATGCTATTTGTTTATACCATGATTCAAACAAAATAATGTTAAGAGCTGTTGCAAGTCTATGTGCTGCAGTTTCTTGATTCCACTGCCAATTTCCACTCCCTAAGTGCATAATATAAAGAGTTGGGTTCGGTCACATATTAATCTATATAGACTTGTGAGAAATGTTTTAGAAAAATGTAAGATATTGGAGTAATCCAACAATAAAGTGTGAACCAAGAAATGAAGGAGGCATCCATGCCTCAGCAGCTATAACTATCCTGTTTCCCTGAAAATAAGCCCTCCCCAGATAATAAGCCCAATCAGGCTTTTGAGCACATGCACTAAAATAATCCATCCCCTGAAAATAAGCCCTCTCTAAAACACAGCAGCAGCCATGAGGTGACCCCGCTCACCGCCTCCTGCACCTCAAAAATAATAAGACCTCCCCGAAAAT